>ONZH01019945.1:0-14468 GCA_900303285.1 Rhinella marina
TTTTTCTAAATCCATTCCGGCTGTTGTCACCACCACACATGTTAGCCCAGGGGGCACTCCTCTGGCTCTTCCAGCGAAACCTCCTTCCCCCCCACCTACATGCTCTCTCTCCAAACAATTTTCCCGGTAGGGGGACGTATTAGATATTGTACTGATTCTGAATTGCCTCCTGCAATAGACGGGAATCAAACCCAGATCAACTGCTTGGGAAGTAGCTATGCTCACCACTATACCACCAGCAGCACAGCAACTGATAAGAACAGATACTAAACTTGATTTCAGCTGCAGTGCCAGCATGAGCAGTGGTGTCACCTGCAGGCGGTGATGGACCTTCGTTGCACCTAGTTGGGTGCTTCCCTAACATGTGATGGGTATTTGCCTCGCCTTTCTTGGTCTGGGTGAGCACAATTGCCATGAGGGTAACCACCAGGCTGTTGCCTGAGGATTTGGGGTAATGGTGGGATTAAGCAGCCTCAGAGGCATCCATGCATGCTGCCCCTGCTGTTTCCTGTCCATTTCCGTGGTGTTTCCATCATTTTCTGAGGTTTCCAGGTTTTCACCCAGCCTTCCCTAGGCAGAGCCTTGGTCCCCCGCAAAAATGCTCGAGTCTCCCATTGGCTTCAATGGGGTTCGTTATTTGAAACGAGCACTCGAGCATCGGGAAAAGTTCGACTCGAATAACGAGCACCTGAGCATTTTAGTGCTCGCTCATCTCTAATCCTGATGCATCCAAAACGGATCTCTTTCCATTCAGAATGCATGAGGACTGAACGGAATTGTTTTTTTTCGATAATGAGATCCTCTGCCAGATCTCAATATTGGAAAAGAGCAACGCAAGTGTGAAAGTAGCCTTAAAGTGGTTCTATAGGCATTTTGTATAATTACGATTTAGTGCTAACCTAGCTCATAGCACTTACCCTCCTGTGCTCCACCAAAGTCGCCGTCTCTGTTGCACTGGCGCGTGCTGTGGGCTTTTCCACCTGCATCCTGACCGGATGTGGACACTTATTTTCCTGTGCGGCAGCATTAACTACAATATAGCCAAACAGGAAAATAAACATCCCCATTGGGTAGGGACCTGGGCGGAAGAGCCCACAGTGTAGTGGAGACAGCAGCGTTCAAATGATTGTAGAGTCATTTTTAAGACTGAAATGCTGATGTATTTTTGATATTTTTCCTTCCTTCCAACTTTGGTTAGAAAAAAAAGTCACCAAAAAACCCCAAATATGCGAGTGTTTCCAGCCCTATATAGCTGTGATAATTTATTTCATACATCTTTACAGGGCATCAGAGCTTTGATTTCATTTTGAAAAGTTTAACATTTATGATAATAGAGGACTTCCAACTACTTACTGTACATTACTATATATAAGTAATTATGGGTATCATTTAGAAATTGGTATTGTAGTATTCATTTACGGCATTCACTTTTACAAATGCTAATACAAGAAGTGTAGACATATTGGCCGTCACTTTTGAAAAACTTTCTTAGCAACTAATGTTCAACTTGGTCAGCATGTTTATTGACTAACAAAGTGACAGTTTTTATCTTCAGTTGTTGAGAAGCCAAAGTCATTCAGAAGTGATAACCAATATGGCTGTACTTCCCTTTGTCACTTTAGCGGCTGCAATGATTGAATGGGAGAATGTTATGCTGGATTTACATGGCCTAATTGTTGGCCCGATCATTACTACAAAGCTCATTCCTGACAATAGGCCCGGATCAAGACCAAATACGCCAAAGAAATTGGATGGAGACAGCATGTCTTTGTTGAAGTGAAAGCCTTTTAATCCGGATGCAACCTTTCGGCTAGAATGGCCTTTATCAAGCATACAAACACCAACAGTGAATGGGTTTAAATAACCCTAAAGTGACATCATCAATTAACAATAACCGATCCCAACTTGGAAAAATTGGCATGTGTCAGAGATAAAAATAATATAGTGTGTAAATACAAATGCTCCTCATTACATGAATGTGTCTTCACATTAATACATGAAAGTAACATAAGTACACCAAATTACCTGTATCGGAGGGTGCAAATCAGTAACGTTTACAAATTGTTCATGTCAGCATGGTAGCCGCACGTGTAGGGACAACATTGTAGAAAGCGCGCGATGCTGCACGGTGTGTGCAGATGTGCGCATGCGCTTGTACTAGTTGTGCTGTCTGGAGAAGCGCGCTGCCCTGCCGGGACAATGGAATCCTGCGCTTGCGCAGACATCAGTTGGGGAAGGAGCGCAGCCCGGCTGGGATGTAGAACACTGGCGCATGCGCTACAGTGTGAAATGGACACTGAATATAGAATTTCTGAGAATTGTAAGACGAAAATTCTGAGTACTAAAGCTCAATTAATAGCTACAACATCATCAGTGGACTTTATATCTTTTAAAGAAAGGATACAACCCCATTTGTACATAAGTACAACATAAGTACACCAAATTACCTGTATAGGAGGGTGCAAATCAGTAACGTTTACAAATTGTTCATGTCAGCATGGTAGCCGCACGTGTAGGGACAACATTGTAGAAAGCGCGCGATGCTGCACGGTGTGTGCAGATGTGCGCATGCGCTTGTACTAGTTGTGCTGTCTGGAGAAGCGCACTGCCCTGCCGGGACAATGGAAGCCTGCGCTTGCGCAGACATCAGTTGGGGAAGGAGCGCAGCCCGGCTGGGATGTAGAACACTGGCGCATGCGCTACAGTGTGAAATGGACACTGAATATAGAATTTCTGAGAATTGTAAGACGAAAATTCTGAGTACTAAAGCTCAATTAATAGCTACAACATCATCAGTGGACTTTATATCTTTTAAAGAAAGGATACAACCCCATTTGGATAAACACCGTACAGAAACAGAGGAAACCAAGAGGATAAAATGGTATCGAGATTACCAGCGAGGGAACATCTACAAATGGCAAAAAGTAGAGCAGCAACCAAAAGGAAGAAGACCAAGGAGACCAAAAGGACGAGGGAGAGGATCAGGAAAAGGAGCTGGGACAGGAACAACCACAGCGGATTCAGACTTTTCAGACACGACTTCTTTTTTAGGAGCAACGCGTCCACGCAAAGAAAACGTCCCTGGAGGAGAGGAGGACGTAAACACTGGAGAAAGAGTGTAACAGACCTCAGGAACAGGGAAATCTCCATTCAGGACATATCCCACACAACAGAAAATGACAACCTAGTGGTGAATATCTCCTCACATACACTCACACCGGCTGAGATCAGACTGTTGAATAAAAGTATGTCATTCGGTCCTGATTCCAGTATGAATTGGTTTGACTTTGAAATCCAGTTACAAAAATTCTTTAGAGTACTGAGACTGAAAGCCTTTTTCGATAAAGCTAGTACTGCGCCTATCGATGTAATGACTTGTCCTGAACCTTCTGAGATCACCCTGAAACAGTGTGATCTCAAGAAGAGAAGTTCCTTTCTTCCACCAACTACTGATCATGTGGTAGAGGCATATATAGACATAGTGTCTACAGAAATACAGGAACTAAAAGGTGCCACTTCCATAGCTAAGAAACGTAGGGAGAAGCTAAGGAAGAAAAGTTGGCACTGAAGAACTTACATGACAGGAAAGAGGTGACAATAAAAATGGCAGACTACAAGGAGCTGTAGTTATATAGGACACAGCTGATTATCTCTCAGAAATTACCAGACAGTTAGACGATCGGGAGGTCTATGAACCCCTACCTTGTGCTCAGAGAAAACTATTTTCTATTCCAGAATACATTTTTCAAACAGCGGCGTGGGACCGCAATGGGTTCTAATATGGCGCCAACATACGCTAATATTTTTCTGAATCGGTTTGAAATTAATATTGTGCAGAATTCGGTTCATTTTCCCAATCTACAATGTTGGTGGCGATATATTGATGACGTATTCGCCATCTGGAATAGTGACGTCACGACCCTGAATGCGTTTCTGAATGAGATCAATAATGCCAATCCAGAACTACAGTTCACCATGGTTCATTCTGAACGAGCTTTACAGTTTCTGGATGTTCTGGTTCAAAAGGAAGTTGATAATAGCATCACAACTGATTTATTTACAAAGCCGACAGATAGGAACAATTTGCTCCAGTTCCACAGCTTCCATTCTAAAAATATGATCACATCACTGCCCAAGTCGCAAATGTTGAGGGTCAGACATATTGTTGACAACGAGTCTCTGTGTGAACACAGGCTAAGTGAGATGGGGGCCAAATTCCTGCAGAGGGGATATCCCGCTGATACATTAGAAGCTCAGAAGCAGCTGATTCTCACTATCCCCAGGGACAGATTACTTACTTCTTCCTATTCTTCTAAAAAGAATAAACAATCAAATAGCATACCCTTTGTAAGCACCTACAATAAGTCAGATTAGCCAAATCTTGTGTAGGAATTGAGACATTGTCCAGCGTGGCCATCCGAACCTTACAGCCTTTAAGGAACCCCCAATGAACCTGAAGGATTTACTCATCAAGTCAGACCCTGGCCCTGTTCCTTCATGGATTCAAACTTTCTTAGATCCACAACGTAAAGGCTGTTTCCCATGTCTTAGTTGCTCTAACTGTAATGCGATGCAAAAGGACTAATTTTTTTACACATCCTCAAACGGGCAAGAGATACCAAATTCAACACTTCTTGACTTGCCAAACATCATTTGTTATTTATACACTGCATTGCCCTTGTGGACTCGTTTATGTGGGCGAGACCACGATGGAATGCAAAGAGAGGATCACAAAGCATAAATCTATGATCAGGATCTTCAGAAAAGACTTCCCAGTTTCCAAACATTTCACAGAGATGAAACACAATGTGAGTCAACTACGATTCCGTATAATCGACCACATACCAAAACACAGAAGAGGAGGTGATAGAGAAAAATTACTCAAGCGTAGAGAACTGAAATGGATTTACGAATTGGACACATTATCCCCCAAGGGCCTGAATGTGGATTTCTCCCTCACTCCATATTTTTGACTTCCCATTTTTGAACCCCTTGCTTTTTTTGTCTCCTTTCCCTTTTTTAGCCCCCCCCCCCATTTTTTTTTTGATGACCTGCATCGTTTTTTGATTTGCATTGCCTTCTTGATGATCTGCATTGTTTAATCATTTCAATTATTACTGTTGCCGGTTTATTTTCTACTTTGGCGTCTACATAATCTTGTGTTTATTCCCTTTCAGATTTCTTTTCAATTGGGGCTTTTTTGACCATATGGACTCTTTCTCGTCAGCAGGGTGGGGGTAAGAGGTTTACATCGGCTCCCATTGGGTCATTCATACTCTTTACTTTGTGTGCAGTCTATTATTATTTTTTGCACACATTGATACTGTAATATGTAACTTTTATTCAGACCTATGCAACCCACATACAAGGCTTTGTTATGCACACATGCCATCTATAGTAGCCCATCCTATGCATCATGCCATTAGGGCACTAGCGCTATCCTATTAGTTCTAGCAGAGCACCACTTAGTGTCCATTTCACACTGTAGCACATGCGCCAGTGTTCTACATCCTGGCCAGACTGCGCTCCTTCCCCAACTGTCTTCTGCGTAAGCGCAGGCTTCCATTGTCCCGGCAGGGCAGCACGCTTCTCCAGACAGCACAACTAATACAAGCGCATGCGCACATCTGCACACACCGTGCAGCATTGCGCGCTTTCTACAATGGCGTCCCTACACGTGTGGCTACCATGCTGACATGAACAATTTGTAAACGCTACTGATTTGCACCCTCCTATACAGGTAATTTGGTGTACTTATGTTACTTTCATGTATTAATGTGATGACACATTCATGTAATTAGGAGCATTTGTGTTTACACACTACATTATTTTTATCTCTGACACACGCCCATTTTTCCAAGTTGGGATGGGCTATTGTTAATTGATGATGTCACTTTAGGGTTATTTAAACCCATTCACTGTTGGTGTTTGTATGCTTGATAAAGGCCATTCTGGCCAAAACGCTGCATCCAGATTAAAAGGCTTTTTTACTTCAACAAGGACGTGCTATCTCCATCCAATTTCTTTGGCATATTTGGTCTTGATCGTATGGCGGTATGCACCAACCCCCTGGAGACGTGCACCCGGCTCCCAGTGTCATAACAGTGCTGTCCTACCCTGCTTTTTCCTAAATAGGCCCGGATCATCCGATCAGGATAATGCTCATTCATCGGGTGAAATGATCTTTAGTATAGCACAACAGCACTGATGCCCAGAAACCATATATCTGTATGAGGATAAGTGATGAGAGTTGCCATTGCTCATCCTCATACATGTAAATGCAGCTCTTCACCTCCACTGACAAGCAAGCAGTTATCCGGATGCAGGGGTGCACCACCAATGAGGCCAGGTGAGGTGATGGCTTCAGACAGCAACAGGCCCCAGCAAGAGAGGGGCATCCAAAGGGCCATGGGCTGAAGGGAAGGGGTCAGGTAGAATCAAACAATTACATATATAAACATAATCAATGACAGTCCTTCATAAAACAGTCCTTATATTATCAATATTTTCTGAATTTCCTGAAAAATCCTCTCTCAATCTTGCGCTAACTTCCAGTCAACCGTGTGTATGTCCAGGACTTTATATGCAGAAGGATGGCTTTTCACTCACGATGCTACAAAAGAAAATAGTGCGGTATCAGTCCTTATCATAATGAGAATACACTCACCGGCCACTTTATTAGGTACACCTGTCCAACTGCTCGTTAACACTTAATTTCTAATCAGCCAATCACATGGCGGCAACTCAGTGCATTTAGGCATGTAGACATGGTCAAGACAATCTCCTGCAGTTCAAACCGAGCATCAGTATGGGGAAGAAAGGTGATTTGAGTGCCTTTGAACGTGGCATGGTTGTTGGTGCCAGAAGGGCTGGTCTGAGTATTTCAGAAACTGCTGATCTACTGGGATTTTCACGCACAACCATCTCTAGGGTTTACAGAGAATGGTCCGAAAAAGAAAAAACATCCAGTGAGCGGCAGTTCTGTGGGCGGAAATGCCTTGTTGATGCCAGAGGTCAGAGGAGAATGGGCAGACTGGTTCGAGCTGATAGAAAGGCAACAGTGACTCAAATTGCCGTTACAACCAAGGTAGGCAGAAGAGCATCTCTGAACGCACAGTACGTCGAACTTTGAGGCAGATGGGCTACAGCAGCAGAAGACCACACCGGGTGCCACTCCTTTCAGCTAAGAACAGGAAACTGAGGCTACAATTTGCACAAGCTCATCGAAATTGGACAGTAGAAGATTGGAAAAACGTTGCCTGGTCTGATGAGTCTCGATTTCTGCTGCGACATTCGGATGGTAGGGTCAGAATTTGGCGTCAACAACATGAAAGCATGGATCCATCCTGCCTTGTATCAACGGTTCAAGCTGGTGGTGGTGGTGTCATGGTGTGAGGAATATTTTCTTGGCACTCTTTGGGCCCCTTGGTACCAATTGAGCATCGTTGCAACGCCACAGCCTACCTGAGTATTGTTGCTGACCATGTCCATCCCTTTATGACCACAATGTACCCAACATCTGATGGCTACTTTCAGCAGGATAATGCGCCATGTCATAAAGCTGGAATCATCTCAGACTGGTTTCTTGAACATGACAATGAGTTCACTGTACTCAAATGGCCTCCACAGTCACCAGATCTCAATCCAATAGAGCATCTTTGGGATGTGGTGGAACGGGAGATTCGCATCATGGATGTGCAGCCGACAAATCTGCGGCAACTGTGTGATGCCATCATGTCAATATGGACCAAAATCTCTGAGGAATGCTTCCAGCACCTTGTTGAATCTATGCCACGAAGAATTGAGGCAGTTCTGAAGGCAAAAGGGGGTCCAACCCGTTACTAGCATGGTGTACCTAATAAAGTGGCCGGTGAGTGTACTTCAGCAATTTACTTCAGTCAGTTGGGAACAATTTAACGCTTTTATCTATTTTCTGTAACCCTTTGTACTCCTAACACTATAAAACTATGAATTTTAACAATAACAGTATTTTCCCAATTTGTGTCACACACAATTTTAACAAATTCAGATTCATATAACTTAGATTCATTAGGGGATATGCAATCTGTTGTCATATAAAGTATCCTTAAATCTTCTTTTAAAATTGGGAAAACCTATTAATCTTGCTGTACTATCTAGGGTAAATGAAACACTGTCATTCAGAAGATTTACAATTCTTTATCTCCCTGATAACTCAAAAAGGAGAAAATCTTATATGTTTAAAGAGGACCTTTTACCGCTCCTGACATGCCTGTTTTAATAGCTTCATGCATTCCCCATGTAATAACAATTCTGGAGCATCTATCCTTATGTCTCTATGTTGTGCCATTCCTTTATTATTTGCACTAGAAGTTATGAATGAATTGCTATTTGTCTTCAGTAATGGAACAGAGGGGAGGTGACCAATTGGGGGGGGGGGTGTATCTGCAGTCTGAACATGACAGCACTGATTGGATAGAGTCAGTCTGTGCAGGTACACACCCCCAACTGGCCACCTCCCCTTTGTTCCTTTACTGAAGACAAATAGCAATTCATTTATAACTTCTAGTGCAAATAATAAAGGAATGGCACAACATATAGACATAAGAATAGATGCTCCAGAATTGTTATTACGTGGGGAATGCACGGAGCTATTAAAACAGGCATGTCAGGAGTGGTGAAAGGTCCTCTTTAAGTAATATTGCACAAATGGTTATCATTACATCTAGTAAATAATTAATCCAATCATTACATTTTCCTAACTCAATTTAGACCATTTTGATTTCAGTATACAATGCATGTGCTTAACCCTTCCAGCAGACCACAGATGACCAAATACGTGAAAGAGGTGGGGTGGGGCAATGGTGGGGACTGCTTTTCTCTCTGCAGCTACTATCAATAAATCCTCTGTTCAATGATGATTACAATGATACTAACTGAATAGCTTTAACCCTTTTGTTAAAACCTGCTGCACCCAAATAAGCTGATCTCTACGATACTCATCTACATTTTAAACAAGTAAATCTTCTACATATTATAAAACTCTATTTCTGCACTCAAGGGGTTCTCACACTGAGCCTACACCTGATGGAGGTACACTGGAACACTGTGAAATCCCATGGGCGGCTATGTGAACCAATACTGTTCATTTTAAAAGCTAAAAATCTTAATACAGACTTCAGTGTCAGAGAGCACAGAGAAAAGTAATTTTCAATATTAAGACATGAAACACTTTACAATCACTGATCAGCTATGACATAGTTTCATAGCATAAAGTATGAGCTACTGATAGAGAATACGTATTCATAAGTCTCAAATCAATGAGGAGAAAGCTGCTCACTTTTGAACTAGGAAAATTATCACATTACAAGGACTATTACCTTTTACAACCACGCCCAGTTTTCACCACTTCACTGATAGCGTCCCCCTCATATAAGGGTAGCTATTTCAAGAATTTTATATTAACATTAAAACCCTTAATATGAGTAGCAGCTTTCTCCCCATCAATTTAGTTGCAATAATATATTCAGTTTTCTTAGATATCCACAAATCTGGGAACAACATTTTCTTAACGCATTTTCAGAGCAACATCTTCAACATTATCATTAAACAGACAATTAGTGCCTTATGAGAAGATATTCTTCTTCTTCCTTTTCTATAGGCACAACAACAGTATAAATCGGTCTGTCCGTCTCTACACAAGGCTTTGTTTTACATATATCAACACTTTTCATTGCTTTTATAAAATCAGTATCCAGAATTGTGGCATCCAACACTGAGTTAATAAAAAACACATTGAAGTACCCCTTACATTTCAATGCCCTGAATTGAATCCTGAAATATCAGGCTCACAAGATGACTTTTTTTCTGGCTTGGATACAAGCGCTTTCAAATAATGTGTTCCAGCCCAGGGGGTGGCTATACTCTGCATCCTGTGACAAAAACAGCAACTCCTGTATCAATTAAAAAAATCTTTCCCCCACATTTTTCAATCCCCTTCACTCTGGCAGCATCCATGTCCTCAAAGAGACCATCAGCTAATAGTTTCACTCTCACGCTTCCTAGTTCCAGCCTGACATAAGCATAAGAGAGAGAAAGACAGATGCGCATCTATTCACAAAATTAAAAGTCTCATCAGGACACCACACTGACGACAACAAAGGGAACTGACAGCTAGATGGTTAATTCTCTGAATTCTGTTGCACTGCTGATACTATCTGGGATCAATACTTAACTCTTTTTAGCTTTATAAAATCAGAGTTTCCTTATGTCTGAATTTTTACTGTATGTGGAGGATCTGGCTATATTCAGAATATTCTTTACTTAAATAGGGGCAAATTTAAGATTCTTTAAAATGTAACAATGCAGGATAGATTAAACTTTTAATAAAGGTCCAATCAGGCTTGAATCACAAGGGGGGAATATCTTCCTCTATCTGTTGTTTTAATTCCTTTTGCATTATTCCTAAATTTCCTCATAATATGTTGGTCAAGATTTTTTCCTGCTCTAGTAATATCACAAATGGGAATCCCTACCAACTGCTGATCTGTAACCAAATCATGTGTCTCAATGGCTTTGCAGAGGAGAGCTAGGCACCTAGACTCGGTTTTAAAGAAATTCTTTTTACATAGTTCTCTATTATTCTCTGTATACAAATGTAGACAGTTAAACCAGATGAAGTGTAAATCAGAACCATGAACCCGAAGCTGTATTATACAGCTCTCTGCATGCCTTTTAATCCATTCCATAGCAAAGCTTACAACTGCAAGAGCTGCCCCCTAATCCTATCTTAGTACCAACCCAAACAATTAATGCACAGCTGCAAGAATGCAAGAATTCTGTACTCACACTAATTATTGGGTCAGCGTGCATATCAGTACCCCAATAGTCTGGCTGCTCTTCTAGCTTGGCCTCAGTGGACAACACCCTCTAGTCCCTCTCAATCTCCACCCCGCTCAAAAGGGGCTTATGGCTTTTGCAGATTTTCTCACAAAGAGGCAATTCTTGGCGGTTCTCATGAAGAGCCACAAAACACTTCAGTTACTTCAGAGGTGGAGGAAACCATGCGCCGAGTCACGTCTCCCAGCTAGTGTCCGCTTGCATGAACTATTTCCGCATCATCCGGGAACACTCATCCGGCCTGATGCTTACTTCATATATCCCTATTACACCATCCAGGAACACTCATCTGGCCTCATGTTTTCTGGATAGACATAAGCTTCTTCTCAGGTACAAAAGTCTCTTAACAGGTTAATAGGTTCTTCATCCAGAACCGCCCATTCACGGCATTTTGGATCCGAGTCATGGCACCAAACTGTTGGAAATTGGCCACAGCAAAACAAAACTTCTTGAGACGACTTCTTCTTGAGAAGATTCTTTCATTTATTCCGAGACAAGAGCAGCAAGACAGCATTGAAATAAATATAAAAATCAGGCAGAATATGGCATGATGTAGATGGAAGTGTGGAGCAGCAGTAGAAAAATGGCAGTGCTGAGTGCATGGTATTTTATACCCCATAGAACAAAGGAATAATTAGTATTATAATACAGGTTTGCCACAGTGTACCGCAATCCATAGGAGTGAATGGTGACACACCTAAATGACATCATTGCATCATTATTATACATAACATGTGATCTCATAGATACTTTACTATTCATAACTAGAGATGAGCGAGTAGTGTTCGATCGAGCCGGTATTCGATCGAATACTACGCTATTCGGCATACTCGATTTCAATCGAGTATAACGGCGATGGCGCACTTAGAATTCGTTACCCCTCCCACCTTCCCTGGCGCTCTTTTTCCACCAATCAACATGCAGGGGGGGTATGACAGGCACGCTGAGCACGCTGGCAGTGCGAAAACAGCGTCTACATGGATTGGCTGGAAAAACCATGTGACCTCGAATATTAAAAACTCAGCTCTTCCTGCTCGTACGCATATGCTGCGTGAACTTAGTCAGGGACAGAGGCTGGAGAAGGGACAGACAGGTTTTAGCAGTTGGACAGGCAGGAGCGTGATTAAAAGCCCTTATCAGGGCTACTATAGTGCACTACAGTGATAGCTTTACTACAAGATACACTTTACAGAGAACGGCTGCCGTATTCAGGGATAGCTGCTGGAGTAGGGACAGAGAGAGGCATTAGTGGTGTATTAGGTGCTCTGCTACATACCAAACTATATTTGGCACTACTGTTCAGCGTTCTTTTTGGCTGAAAAACCCTGTTATATAACTAGTGTGTATATGCACCATCTGATCTGGCAGTATACGGCTGTGAATTTTATTTTATTTTTTTAAATACAGTTTATTTGGCTCTAGTGTTCTGGGTTCTGTGTGCCTGCAATACCCTTTTTGTATACCAGGTGTAAATACCCACCGTCTGTACAGTTAGTACACGGCTGTGTACCTTGAAATATACAATATCTAGGCCTTTTAATTGGCCACTGTACTGTGCGTTCTCTTGCTAAATTATTTCACATACCTGGTGTAAATACCCACCGTCTGTTCAGTTAGTACACGGCTGTGTACCTTGAAATATACAATATCTATGCCATTTAATTGGCCACTGTACTGTGCGTTCTCTTGCTAAATTATTTCACATACCTGGTGTAAATACCCACCGTCTGTTCAGTTACTACACGGCTGTGTACCTTGAAATATACAATATCTAGGCCATTTAATTGGCCACTGTACTGTGCGTTCTCTTGCTAAATTATTTCACATACCTGGTGTAAATACCCACCGTCTGTTCAGTTACTACACGGCTGTGTACCTTGAAATATACAATATCTAGGCCATTTAATTGGCCACTGTGCGTTCTCTTGCTAAATTATTTCACATACCTAATTATATACCCAAATATTGTATTTGCAACCAAAAAAAAATAAAATGCGGAGGGGGGCTAGCGGAATCGGACGTGGACGAGGACGGGGTCGCGGAAATGCTGTTGGTGGCCTTGTTGAAGCCAGTGGGGATACAATGCGTGCTGGTGAGGGTCAGCCAGGATCCCACTCATCCAGAATCCCTGCCTTTATGGGACAGTTAAGCAGGGGGCGAGTTACACCGCTGTTGAGGCCTGAGCAGGTTGAACAGGTGGTGCAATGGATAGCCGATAGCGCTTCCACACAGTTGTCCACCAGCCAGTCATCCACACAGTCTCACTCTGACCCTCCTTCCTCCACACCTGGCCAACAGAGTCATCCCACCCTTGACCCCTCCCAGGAGCTCTTTTCGGGTCCTTTTTCAGATGTGCCGGAAGAATCCCAGGAGCTAGCAGAGGAATTTGTTTGTAGTGATGCCCAAACACTTGAGTTTTCGCCATCTCCTGCTGATGTGGACCCTGAACCAGCATCTGTTATCATGAGCGATGATGATGATGAGACGCAGTTGCCATCAAGGGAGGCTGTTGGAATGTCCAGTGGGCAGGAGGAGGAGCAGAGTGAGGAAGAGGAGGTGGTGGATGACGAAATGACCGACCCCACTTGGCCAGGGGTGATGTCCAGCGGGGAAAGCAGTGGAGAGGTGGTGGTCTGCGCAGCACCGAAAAAGGCAGCAAGAGCACGGAGGATGTCCACAGGCAGAGGGATGTCCACAGGCAGAGGGATGTCCAGAGGCAGAGGGATGTCCACAGGCAGAGGGATGTCCAGAGGCAGAGGACAGTCCAGACAGAGTAGTGAGGCCACAGCCAGCATGGCCGAAGCTGTTCCCGGCAGCGGGCAGTCGCGCGAAGCTCCCCCATCGAGGCCTCGTACTTCTGTGGTGTGGAGATTTTTTAATGTTTGTGCGGATGACAAACTGAGCGCGGTTTGCACACTCTGCCACTCAAAACTGAGTAGGGGCTCTGAGAAGAGCAATCTGACCACCTCAGGCATGCGGCATCACTTGGAAGTCAAGCACTGGGCTGAGTGGGAGAGAGCAAACGCAATACAACCTGCGCAAGGTCTTCCTGCCACTGCCTCTTCCCCTCTGTTGTGTGCTGCCACTGCGGTCCAGACCTCCAGCCAGGACACCTCCACATCTGCCTCTGCCTCGGCTACTTTGGGGCCTTCTCCTTCAGCCTCCCCTTCCCCCGCCTCTTCGCCTGCACCTTCACACTCCTCGTCCCATCAACTGTCCATCTCGCAGGCGTTCGACCGCAGGCGGAAGTACGCCTCGAGTCACCCCAAGCCCAAGCCTTAAACTGCCACATCTCCAAACTGCTGGCCCTGGAGATGTTGCCGTTTAGGCTTGTGGAGACGCAGGCCTTCCGCGACCTGATGGCGGCTGCCGCACCTCGCTATTCCATCCCTAGCCGCCACTACTTTTCCCGGAGTGCCGTCCCCGCCCTGCACCAGCACGTGTCGCGTAACATCAGGCGGGCCCTGAGGTACGCAGTCAGCGCAAAGGTCCACTTGACCACCGACTCGTGGACAAGCGCTTGCGGCCAGGGACGCTACATCTCTTTGACGGCACACTGGGTGAATGTAGTGGAAGCGGGGACGGGGTCG
>ONZH01019946.1:0-132117 GCA_900303285.1 Rhinella marina
AGGGAGGCTAGCCCTGATCTGACACACCCCAATAAGTTTGCAAGTTTGGCAGATGAGGGGGATGCCACTTCAGGGAGAGCACTGCTACAGCCGGACACTTCCTCTGCCAGTCGGGGGAATATCAGCTCCAGTAATCAGGGGGCCAGGATAGCAGGGCAGGCCAGACAGGTGCTGGTAGTGGGAGACTCAATTATTCGGGGTACAGAGAGGGCAATCTGTCACAAAGACCGGGATCATCGAATGGTGTGTTGCCTTCCTGGCACTCGAGTTCGGCACATCGTGGATCGGGTTGACAGATTACTGGAAGGGGCTGGAGAAGATCCAGCAGTCATGTTCCATATCGAAACTAATGACAAAGTTAGAGGTAGGTGGAGCGTCCTTAAAAATGATTTTAAGGATTTAGGGCATAAGCTTAGGGCAAGGACCTCTAAGGTAGTGTTTTCCAAAATAGTGCCTGTACCATGAGCCACACAAGAAAGGCAGCAGGAGATTAGGGAGGTAAACAAGTGGCTCAAGAACTGGTGTAGGAAGGAGGAATTTGGGTTCTTGGAGAACTTGGCCGACTTCTCTGTCGGCTACAGGCTCTACCGTAGGGATGGGCTGCACCTCAATGGGGAAAGGTCAGCTGTTTTGGGGGGAGAAGATGGCTAGAAGGCTGGAGGAGTGTTTAAACTAGGGACTGGGGGGGAGGATAACTACATTATAGGAGGGGAAGATAGTTCAGATAGAGACCTGGGGCAAGATAATGTAACTGGGGGAGGAATGGAAGGAGGAACTAGAACAGTTCAGAAAGAAGATGTAGGGTAAAAAATATATATAAACCTCTTCACTGTATGTACACTAATGCCAGAAGCCTAACTAATAAAACTGGTGAACTGGAATTAGTGATGTGTGAGGAGGACTATGACATAGTGGGAGTAACTGAGACATGGCTAGATGATAGCTATGACTGGGCAGTTAACGTACAGGGTTACAGTCTGTTTAGAAAGGATCGCCAAAACCGTAGAGGGGGAGGGGTCTGCATTTATGTAAAGTCCTGTCTAAAGCCCACAATCCGGAAAGATATAAGTGAGGGACATGAAGATATGGAGTCACTGTGGGTAGAAATAAATGGAGCCAAAAACAAAAATAAAATACTAATAGGAGTTTATTATAAACCGCCCAATATACCAGAGTCCACAGAAAATCTACTTCTAATAGACGAGGCAGCAAATCATAATGAGGTCATTATTATGGGGGACTTCAACTACCCAGATAAAGACTGGGAAACTGAAACCTGTATATCTCATAAAGGAAACAGGTTCTTGGCAATAACCAAAGACAATTACCTTTCCCAACTGGTTCAGGACCCGACTAGAGGGACGGCCATACTGGACTTAGTATTAACCCCTTCCCGACCAGCGCCGTACATGTACGGCGCTGGTGCGGTGCGGGGACATGACGCCCGCTCGCGGGTGCGCCGGGCATCACGGCCGGCAAGTCTCTGCTGTTTCTAACTATTATTCACTTTAGAAAAAAGACAACTGAGGGGAGATCTAATAACTATGTATAAATATATCAGAGGTCAGTACAGAGATCTCTCCCATCATCTATTAATCCCCAGGACTGTGACTGTGATAAGGGGACATCCTCTGTGCCTGGAGGAAAGAAGGTTTCTACACAAACATAGAAGAGGATTCTTTACGGTAAGAGCAGTGAGACTATGGAACTCTCTGCCTGAGGAGGTGGTGATGGTAAGTTCACTAAAAGAGTTCAAGACGGGTCTGGATGTATTTCTGGAGGGTAATAATTAGAGATGAGCGAGCACTAAAATGCTCGGGTGCTCGTTATTCGAGTCGAACTTTTCCCAATGCTCGGGTGCTCGTTTCGAGTAACGAACCCCATTGAAGTCAATGGGAGACTCGAGCATTTTTGCAGGGGACCAAGGCTCTGCCTAGGGAAGGCTGGGTGAAAACCTGGAAACCTCAGAAAATGATGGAAACACCACGGAAATGGACAGGAAACAGCAGGGGCAGCATGCATGGATGCCTCTGAGGCTGCTTAATCCCACCATTACCCCAAATTCTCAGGCAACAGCCTGGTGGTTACCCTCATGGCAATTGTGCTCACCCAGACCAAGAAAGGCGAGGCAAATACCCATCACATGTTAGGGAAGCACCCAATTAGGTGCAACGAAGGTCCATCACCGCCTGCAGGTGACACCACTGCTCATGCTGGCACTGCAACTGACATCAAGTTTAGTATCTGTTCTTATCAGTTGCTGTGGCTGTTGGTGGTAAAGTGGTGAGCATAGCTGCTTCCCAAGCAGTTGACCCGGGTTTGATTCCCGTCTATCGCAGGAGGCAATTAAAAGAAGAACCAAAAAAAAATCAGTACAATATCTAATACGTCCCCTACCCGGGTAAATTGTTTGGAGAGAGGGCCTGTAGGTGGGGGGCAGGCTGGGGGGAAGGAGGTTTCGCTGGAAGAGCCAGAGGAGTGCCCCCTGGGCTAGCGTGTGTGGTGGTGACAACAGCCGGATGTAGTTAGAATGACGACGCAGGATCCCAACTTAAAAATTTAGCATCAACCGGTACAGTCGTAAATTATGAGACTGATCAAGTGTGGTATGTCTTCTATGTATACTACTCAGTTTAATACCCTATATGGCACCTATCCGGAAAAATAGTTTGGAGAGAGAGAAAGATAGGACAAAGAAGTAAATTGTTTGGAGAGAGGGCCTGTAGGTGGGGTGGCAGGCTGGGGGGAAGGAGGTTGAGCTGGAAGAGCCAGAGGAGTGCTCCCTGGGCTAGCGTGTGTGGTGGTGACAACAGCCGGATGTAGTTAGAATGACGACGCAGGACCCCAACTTAAAAATTTAGCATCAACCGGTACAATTGTCAATTATGAGCTCGATCAAGTGTGGCATGACTTTTTAGATGGAGATTGCATGTGGTCACGTACTCCCTGGAACCCCATAGTCACCCCTTCTCTGATGTGCTAGCCCAGAACATTCTCTGCCCCAATTCGCAAGACCTTTTGCAGTCTCCGTGTGCTGACAGTGGGGATTTACCAGTGTTGTCTGAGGAGGTGGTGGACAATGGCGAGACACAGGTGTCGGGGGGTGAGGTAGTTGTATGGGAAGCAAGTTACAGTGGGGACTCCTTGGGGGGACTTTCTCATGATGGGACAGATTCAACTTGGGTGGATCAGGCACAGGAACAGATCAATTTTTTTTTTTTGTGTTTATTTAACTTTTATTTAGCTCAAATAACCATAGAGATATTTATTCGTTCTCTTCGCTGCGTAGTCTGGCGTTGGGGTTCGTCACTTTGATGGCGAGCTGTGCCGCTCTCTCCACAATGGTCTTTAGGTTCGTAGATGGAGACGTTGTGGGCGATTTCTTTAAAGAAGGACTTGTTGCTCATCAACAGAACCTCGAGCTCCTTGACATTGTGGACCATAAATTTGCGGAACCCTGTGGGCAGCATGTGTTTGGTCTTCTAGTTGCTACCGTATCCAATGTTGGGCAATATAGATACGCAGGTAATATTATTTTTCACACCTATCCCAAAAATAAAATTTACGCAGTTTGCGCAAATAAAACTGGAAACTGGAACTGGAGAGAGGGCCTGTAGGTGGACCTCCGGAAAAATTGTTTGGAGAGAGGGCCTGTAGGTGGACCTGCGGAAAAATTGTTTGGAGAGAGGGCCTGTAGTTGGGGGAAGTAGGTTGAGCTGGAAGAGCCAGAGGAGTGCCCCCTGGGCTAGCGTGTGTGGTGGTGACAAGAGCCGGATGTAGTTAGAATGACGACGCAGGACCCCAACTTAAAAATTTAGCATCAACCGGTACAATTGTCAATTATGAGCTCGATCAAGTGTGGCATGACTTTTTAGATGGAGATTGCATGTGGTCACGTACTCCCTGGAACCCCATAGTCACTCCTTCTCTGATGTGCTAGCCCAGAACATTCTCTGCCCCAATTCGCAAGACCTTTTGCAGTCTCCGTGTGCTGACAGTGGGGATTTACCAGTGTTGTCTGAGGAGGTGGTGGACAATGGCAAGACACAGGTGTCGGGGGGTGAGGTAGTTGCATGGGAAGCAAGTTACAGTGGGGACTCCTTGGGGGGACTTTCTCATGATGGGACAGATTCAACTTGGGTGGATCAGGCACAGGAACAGATCAATTTTTTTTTGTGTGTGTGTTTATTTAACTTTTATTTAGCACAAATAACCACAGAGATATTTATTCGTTCTCTTCGCTGCGCAGTCTGGCGTTGGGGTTCGTCACTTTGATGGCGATCTGTGCCGCTCTCTCTCTACAATGGTCTTTAGGTTCTTAGATGGAGACGATGTGGGCGATTTCTTCACAGAAGGACTTGTTGCTCATCAACAGAACCTCGAGCTCCTTGAAATTGTGGACCAGGAATTTGCGGAACCCTGTGGGCAGCATGTGTTTGGTCTTCTAGTTGCTACCAAATCCAATGTTGGGCAATATAGATACGCAGGTAATATTATTTTTCACACCTATATAAATAAAATTTACGAAGTTTGCGCAAGTAAAACTGGAAACTGGAACTGGAGAGAGGGCCTGTAGGTGGACCTCCGGAAAAATTGTTTGGAGAGAGGGCCTGTCTGTAGGTGGACCTGCGGAAAATTTTTTTGAAGAGAGGGTCTGTAGGTGGACCTCCGGAAAAATTGTTTGGAGAGAGGACCTGTAGGTGGACCTCCGGAAAAATTGTTTGGAGAGAGGGCCTGTAGGTGGACCTCCGGAAAAATTGTTTGGAGAGAGGGCCTGTAGGTGGACCTCTGGAAAAATTGATTGGAGAGAGGGCCTGTAGGTGGACCTGCGGAAAAATTGTTTGGAGAGAGGGCCTGTAAGTGGACCTCCGGAAAAATTGTTTGGAGAGAGGGCCTGTAGGTGGACCTCTGGAAAAATTGTTTGGAGAGAGTGCCTGTAGGTGGACCTCCGGAAAAATTGTTTGGAGAGAGGGCCTGTAGGTGGACCTCCGGAAAAATTATTTGGAGAGAGGGCCTGTAGGTGGACCTCCGGAAAAATTGTTTGGAGAGAGGGCCTGTAGGTGGACCTCCGGAAAAATTGTTTGGAGAGAGGGCCTGTAGGTGGACCTCCGGAAAAATTGTTTGGAGAGAGGGCCTGTAGGTGGACCTCCGGAAAAATTGTTTGGAGATAGGGCCTGTAGGTGGACCTCCGAAAAAATTGTTTGGAAGAGGGCCTGTAGGTGGACCTCCGAAAAAATTGTTTGAAGAGAGGGCCTGTAGGGGGCCCTCCTGAAAAATTGTGGTAAAAGAGTGCCAGTTGGACCTCTGAAAAATGGCGTTTTTTTGGTCAGCGTTAGGCAAAGACGATATGGAGGAGTAGGAGGAGTAGAGAAGAGGAATCGGATACATAAGTAATGTTAAATTTTAGCTGCTTTCCCCGGAGGAGATTTGAATTCCGGTGAAATCCAGGCTTTGTTCATTTTAATAAGCGTCAGCCTGTCAGCGCTGTCAGTTGACAGGCGTGTACGCTTATCGGTGATGACGCCACCAGCTGCACTGAATACCCGCTCTGACAGCACGCTAGCGGCAGGGCAGGCCAGCACCTCCAAGGCGTACAGCGCCAGTTCAGGCCACGTGTCCAGCTTTGAAACCCAGTAGTTGTATGGAGCAGAGTGATCGCTACGGACGTTGGTATGGTCAGCTAGGTACTCCCTCACCATCTTTCTGTACAGCTCCCCCCTACTCTGCCTAGACTGGGGACAGGTGACAGTGTCTTGCTGGGGTGACATAAAACTGGCAAAGGCCTTGGAGAGCGTTCCCCTGCCAGTGCTGGACAAGCTGCCTGCTCGCCTCCTCTCCCCCGCTACTTGGCCCACAGAACCATGCCCTCTGCCGCTAGCGGCGTCAGATGGGAAGAATTGTTTCAGCTTGTGCACCAGGGCCTGTTGATATCTATTCACTCTCATACTCCTTTCCTCTGCAGGGATGAGAGTGGAAAGGTTCTGCTTGTACCGTGGGTCCAGGAGAGTGAACACCCAGTAATCGGTGTTTGAAAAAATTCTTCTAACGCGAGGGTCACGGGATAGGCAGCCTAACATGAAGTCTGCCATGTGTGCCAGAGTCCCAACACGCAAGAATTCCCTCTCCTCACTGGCCTGACTCTCCATTTCCTCCTCCTCCTCCTCCAAGTCCTCCTCTTCAGCCCATACACGCTGAAGAGTTAAGGACTGAGCACTGGTACCCACTACTGTCTCGCCGACATTCTCCTCCTCTTCCTCTTCATCCTCATCCCCCTCCTCCGATATGCGCTGAGAAACAGACCGGAGGGTGCTCTGGCTATCAAGCGACATATCTTCCTCCACCGTCTCTTGTGACAAGCGCAAAGCATCCGACTTGATGCTGAGCAGTGAGTTTTTCAACAGGCAAAGCAGCGGGATGGTGAGGCTGATAATGGCGGCATCGCCGCTGACCATCTGTGTTGACTCCTCAAAGTTGCTCAACACCTGGCAGATATCAGACATCCACGTCCACTCCTCATTGTAGACTTGAGGAATCTGACTGACCTGACTACTAGTTCTGGTGGAAGTTGACATCTGGCAGTCTACAATCGCTCTGCGCTGCTGGTAAACTCTGGATAACATGTTTAATGTGGAATTCCATCTCGTGGGCACGTCGCACAACAGTCGGTGAGCGGGCAGTTGTAGGCGGCGCTGCGCTGCCCTGAGAGTGGCAGCATCTGTGGTTGACTTGCGGAAATGCGCACAGATGCGGCGCACCTTGGTGAGCAAATCAGACAGATTGGGGTATGTCTTGAGGAACCGCTGAACTATGAGATTGAACACGTGGGCCAGGCATGGCACATGTGTCAGTCTGCCGAGTTGCAGAGCCGCCACCAGGTTACGCCCGTTGTCACACACAACCATGCCTGGCTTGAGGTTCAGCGGTGCCAGCCACACATCGGTCTGCGCCATGATGCCCTGTAACAGCTCTTGGGCGGTGTGCCTTTTGTCACCTAAGCTCAGCAGTTTGAGCACCGCCTGCTGGCGCTTACCCACGGCACTGCTGCTGCACCTAGATCTACCGACTGAAGGCGCCGTGCCCACGGATGGTAATTCGGTGGAGGAGGGGTCGGAGGAGGCATAGTACGTCTGAGAGACCGTAACCGAGGTAGGCCCCGCAATCCTCGGTGTGGGCAGTACATGAGCGGCCCCAGGGTCATTCTCGGTCCCAGCCTCCACCAAGTTAACCCAATGTGCCGTCAGTGAGATATAGTGTCCCTGCCCGGCAGCACTTGTCCACGTGTCCGTGGTTAGGTGGACCTTCTCAGAAACAGTGTTGGTCAGGGCACGGATGATGTTCTGTGACACGTACTGGTGTAGGGCTGGGACGGCACATCGGGAAAAATAGTGGCGACTGGGGACCGAATACCGAGGGGCAGCCACCGCCATGAGATTGCGAAAGGCCTCGGTCTCTACCAGCCTATAGGGCAGCATCTCCAGGCTAAGCAATTTGGAGATGTGGACGTTGAGAGCTTGGGCATGTGGGTGGGTAGAACTGTATTTCCTCTTGCGCTCCAGCGTCTGCTGTAAAGACAGCTGAACGCTGCGCTGGGACACATTGGTGGACACTGTGGAGGATCGTGGAGGTGAAGGTGTGGTTTTCCGGCGGGAGGCGCTCGTGCCGGGGTCCTGGGCAGGGGGTTGACTAGCAGAGGCAGCGAGTGACGCAGGGGGTTGACTAGCAGAGGCAGCGAGTGACACAGGGGAAGGAGCAGTGGTGTGACCCGCAGGAGGTGGTGAACGGCCTTGGTTCCATTGAGTGGGGTGTTTAGCACTCATATGCCTGCACATGCTGGTGGTGGTTAGGCTAGTAGTGGTGGCACCCCTGCTGATCCTGGTGTGGCACAGGTTGCACACCACAGTCCGTCGGTCATCCTCACTTTCTTTAAAGAACCTCCAGACTTGCGAACATCTAGGCCTCGCCACGGGAGCTTCACTACGTGAAACAGTTGCTGCTGATGCACCAGCTCTGGCCCTGCTTCTCCCTCTGGCCACACCACTGCCTCTTACAACCTGTTCTGGTGCAGCACTCGCCTCCGCCTCAGAAGCACTGTCTTCACTCGGCATATCAACCCAGCTTGGGTCAGTCACCTCGTCATCCCTCGATTCCTCAGTCTGACAACCGTGTCTCCTCATCGTCTGACACCTCTTTACAAACTTCTTCCACTAACTCAACATTGTCATCATCATCATCATCACCCACAGACTGCGACAGTTGGAAAACTTGGGCATCGGGAACGAGGTCAGCAGCAACCTGAGAAGTGGTTTGTGACTCTGGGAAGGGTCCAGAAAACAGTTCCTGAGAGTATGCCGGATCGCATTCCAAATTTTCCTGGGAGGGGCAGACTGGGGGATAGGAAGTTGAGGTGGAGGAGCCAGAGGAGTGCTCCCTTGGGTAATGTGGGTGGACTGCGTGGAAGACTGACTGGTGGACAAATTACTTGAAGAATTGTCCGCAATCCACGAGATCAGCTGTTCGCACTGTTGTGGTTTCAACAGTCCTCTACCACGTGTCCCTGTAAGTTGAGACATTAAGCTAGTGAGTGTAGCTCTGCGGCGTTCCACAGCTCCCTCATCAGCAGGTACTGCCTCACTCTGCCCAGGACCACGGCCTCTGCCCCCTGCAGTAATTGAATGCCCACGCCCACGCCCTCGTCCTCAACCCTTAGCCCTGGGGTTCAACATTTTCTGTATATAAGTGTATGATATAAAAAAATAAAAATAAACGGGCCTGGTGTACTGAAACCCACAAACTTGTTCAGTCTGGTTTAATTAAGTGACGTACAGAAAGTGTACAATGTCGCACAGAGATTTTTAGGATCAAGCTATATTCGTGACAGGTAGCAAATGACTTGGTTGTATTCTGTGACGTACAGAAAGTGTCACCTGGACAGAATATATGGATTGGAGTCAGTGTGCTGAACTGTGACACACAGAAAGGTTACACACAGCTGTGTGAAATGGATTTGTATCACTGAGCAAAAACAACAAATACAACTAATTTTTTTTATATATTTTGTTTTTATATTTTTTTTTAGTTTTGTTTTTTTTGGAACGTGACGTGCAGAAACTATCGTAGAGCTGACTGATACCCTACTGACGGTGGCTATTTAGACTGCGACCCAGACAAATGTCGCACAGAGATTTTTAGGATCAAGCTATATACGTGACAGGTAGCAAATGACTTGGTTGTATTCTGTGACGTACAGAAAGTGTCACCTGGACAGAATATACGGATTGGAGTGAGTGTGCTGAACTGTGACACACAGAAAGGTTACACGCAGCTGTGTGAAATGGATTTGTATCACTGAGTTAAAACAACAAATACAACTAATTTTTTTTATATATTTTGTTTTTTATATTTTTTTTTTAGTTTTGTTTTTTTTGGAACGTGACGTGCAGAAACTATCGTAGAGCTGACTGACACCTTACTGACGGTGGCTATTTAGACTGCGACCCAGACAAATGTCGCACAGAGATTTTTAGGATCAAGCTATATACGTGACAGGCAGCAAATGACTTGATTGTATTCGGTGACGTACAGAAAGTGTCACCTGGACAGAATATACGGATTGGAGTGAGTGTGCTGAACTGTGACACACAGAAAGGTTACACGCAGCTGTGTGAAATGGATTTGTATCACTGAGCTAAAACAACAAATACAACTAATTTTTTTATATATTTTGTTTTCTATATTTTTTTTGTAGTTTTGTTTTTTTTGGGAACGTGACGTGCAGAAACTATCGTAGAGCTGACTGACACCCTACTGACGGTGGCTATTTAGACTGCGACCCAGACAAATGTCGCACAGAGATTTTTAGGATCAAGCTATATACGTGACAGGTAGCAAATGACTTGGTTGTATTCCGTGATGTACAGAAAGTGTCACCTGGACAGAATATATGGATTGGAGTGAGTGTGCTGAACTGTGACACACAGAAAGGTTACACGCAGCTGTGTGAAATGGATTTGTATCACTGAGCTAAAACAACAAATACAACTAATTTTTTTTATATATTTTTTTTTATATTTTTTTTTAGTTTTGTTTTTTTTGGAACGTGACATGCAGAAACTATCGTAGAGCTGACTGACACCCTACTGACGGTGGCTATTTAGACTGCGACCCAGACAAATGTCGCACAGAGATTTTTAGGATCAAGCTGTATACGTGACAGGCAGCAAATGACTTGGTTGTATTCGGTGACGTACAGAAAGTGTCACCTGGACAGAATATATGGATTGGAGTGAGTGTGCTGAACTGTGACACACAGAAAGGTTACACGCAGCTGTGTGAAATGGATTTGTATCACTGAGCTAAAACAACAAATACAACTAATTTTTTTTGTATATTTTGTTTTGGATTTTTGTTTTTTTTGGAACGTGACGTGCAGAAACTATCGTAGAGCTAACTGACACCCTAGTGACGGTAGCTATTTAGACTGCGACCCAAACAAATGTCGCACAGAGATTTTTGGGATCAAGCTATACACGTGACAGGCAGCATAAGACTTTGTTGTATTCAGTGACGTACAGAAAGTGTCACCTGGACAGAAAATAGTGAGTGTACTGAACTGTGACACACAGAATGGTTCCACACTGCTGTGTGCAATGGATTTGTATCACTGAGATATAACATTAAAAAAAGGGGGTTATATATGGCGATAGCTGCACTACTAGTGCCAGCCAGCCAGCCAAGCCAGGAGACAAAAAAAAAAATTCTTCTAGCCCTTAGAAGGGCTGTTGGGTTCTTTGTGGGTGATTCCTGCCTAACAGAGAACTAAATGCAGGCCCTAACACTCTCCCTGAAACGCAGCAGCTCTTTCCCTAACGACATCCAGACAGCATCTGAGCCGAGCACCGCGGCCAGTCACTAGTATATTCCAGGGTCACCTGATCAGGCCAGCCAACCCCTGCTATCGACATGTAAGGGCCCCACGTGATGCTGGGTGTACCGTAGAGTCTCCTGACTTGTGATTGGCTGTGTTTATAGGCGCCAAAAAAGCACGATGCGGAAGTTGCCATTTCCTCGAGCATGGCGAGATACTCGTCCGAGCAGCGAGCACTTACGAGTACCCTAATACTCGAACGAGCACCAAGCTCAGACGAGTATGCTCGCTCATCTCTAGTAATAATATTACAGGTTATAGATACAGAGATGGGTCGTTGATCCAGGGAGTTATTCTGATTGCCTGATTGGAGTCGGGAATTAATTTTTTCCCATAATGTGGGGAAAATTGGCTTCTACCTCACAGGTTTTTTTGCCTTCCTCTGCATCAATTTGTAGGAAAAAAGGCCGAACTGGATGGACAGATGTCTTTTTTGGCCTTATAAACTATGTTACTATGATTTAAAGAAAAGCTAATAAAAATATATGCTGCATCTGGAATATTATAAACAAAGTACATTATTTATCAGTCACAGGAAAAAAAACAAAAATATTTTGTGAAAAGGTGCTTTTATTGAGCAAGTAGTTAATATTTTGTGAAAAGGTGCTTTTATTGAGCAAATAGTATAACATAATAAAAAATATATAACTTAACTTTAATATTGTCAATTTCATAATCGTACTGACCCGCAGAATAGATTTATCATGTAACTTATACCACACAGTGAACACTGTAAAATAAAGCCCCCCCCCAAAAAAAAAAACTGTTTAAATTGTTTTTTTTTAACCTCTTCAAATAAAAATTAGTAAGTTATTTAATGCATACGGTATGTACCCGCTCCTATAAAAACTATAAATGCAAAGTCTTGTACAGCTACATTGAAGAAAATATAAAAAGTTATGTCCGCTGAAACACAGAGGGGGGAAACTGTTACTCGTCTTTAAGGCTAAAGTAATTGACGTCAATAAGGGGTTGAAATGCACTTTAGGCACCTGAGTTGTGCACCAACCATATGTATTTGAGACATACATTCAAAATCTACAATAGGATAAGACATTTCTGGGAGTTTTTTTTTTTTTTTCATTTTTAATATGACTTTTAGGAGGTTAATCTTATTTTTCCCAAACAATATTTTTGCTCAGCATTTGTACAGTTTCCAAGTGTAACTTTCCAGTGACCATCATGTCACATTGTGTTACATCAGTTCTATCCTATCTATACAAAGTTATAAAATCAATCTTCTGTGAGATTGCATCTAATTTCAGAACTGACATTCACAAAGTTGTAAGCAAACAGGACTACCTTTTCATAGGCAAAATCTAATTAATTCCATTGATGCAGAGTCTTTTGTTCTGGGATGCTTTCATAATCTAATTTTATTAACCCTCACATGGCAATCACATTGCCTTAGTTCTTTTAGCTACAAAGTGATACAAAAAAGCCTAACCAGCTACACTTGCAGCGATCCAGAGCCAGGAGCTTAGCCAAGCTGTACATATTCACCTCCCACACAAATAAAAGAAATACCACAACAAAAGAAAAATAAAGATGCAGTAAAACGTGCCATAGAGGTACAGGATGCCGCCGTCGTCTTTCACTCACACCACGACCTGTACCGCTATGGTGCTTTTTATGGCAACTTTGGAATAAAGGAAGACGTTTTTAAAGTAGCGAGTGCAGCAATCTTTATTTCTCTTCTGTTATACCATTCCAATATTGTCTATATCGCTGAGCATCAGGACACTATTCACACACACTACATGTCCAGATATTTACCATGGGAGGCTGTCCTTGTGGAACAAACTGTGGAGTTGGGCCGGTCATTTGCTCTTTTCCATAGACCAAATAATAGGAATATTGGGGTTGAAAGGAAAGTTTGCTTTTTAGTGACTACCCACCCTTGAACAACATTTTTTTGTTTTAAACTCTTTAAAAAGATTTTTTTGTCTTATTTGAAGGGGTTTCCTGGGATTTTTATAGCGATGGCCTATTCTCAGGAAAGCCTATCAATATCAGATTGAAGAAAGTCTACTGCTGATTAGCTATATGAAAGTACTACAGCTCTGGCACCAGAAATAAGCACCAGAACTACACAGCTCCATCCATTGTGTAGTGGGTAAAGCTGGTGACCTCAGCGCTTCTCCCATTCACTTCACAGTAACTGTGTTTGTCCACCATGCTGTGTTGTCCCAGTGCCTATTTCCAGTACCAGAGCTACTCCTGAAAATAATAATAATCTTTATACAGCGCCAACATATTCTGCAGCTCTTTACAATTCAGAGGTTCATGTACAGACAATCATAAATAACATATGAATAGAGATGAGCGAGCACTAAAATGCTCAGGTGCTCGTTATTCGAGTCGAATTTTTCCCGATGCTCGGGTGCTCATTTCGAATAACGAACCCCATTGAAGTCAATGGGAGACTCGAGCATTTTTTGCAGGGGACCAAGGCTCTGCCTAGGGAAGGCTGGGTGAAAACCTGGAAACCTCAGAAAATGATGGAAACACCATGGAAATGGACAGGAAACAGCAGGGACAGCATGCATGGATGCCTCTGAGGCTGCCTAATCCCACCATTACCCCAAATTCTTGGTCAACAGCCTGGTGGTGACCCTCAAGGCAATTGTGCTCACCCAGACCATAAAAATTTATCGTGGCCCTGTATGGCTGTGACTACAGAGTTACCGAACTACAGTGCAGGAGCAGG
The DNA here is from genome assembly GCA_900303285.1 of Rhinella marina. Classification (NCBI taxonomy): domain Eukaryota; kingdom Metazoa; phylum Chordata; class Amphibia; order Anura; family Bufonidae; genus Rhinella; species Rhinella marina. The sequence goes on from ONZH01019946.1 coordinate 13,635, forward strand.
CAAAGCACATAAAAACTTACAGTGGCCCTGTATGGCTGTGACTACAAAGTGACCAAGTTACAGTGAAGGAGCAGGTGAAGCACATAGAAAATTTATTGTGGCCCTGTATGGCTGTGACTACAGAGTGACCGAGTTACAGTGCAGGAGCAGGCGAAGCACATAAAAATTTATCGTGGCCCTGTATGGCTGTGACAACAGAGTGACCGAGTTACAGTGCAGGAGCAGGCGAAGCACATAAAAATTTAGCGTGACCCTGTATGGCTGTGACTACAGAGTGACCGAGTTACAGTGCAGGAGCAGGCGAAGCACATAAAAATTTATCGAGGCCCTGTGTGGCTGTGACAACAGAGTGACCGAGTTACAGTGCAGGAGCAGGCGAAGCACATAAAAATTTATTGTGGCCCTGTATGGCTGTGACTACAGAGTGACCGAGTTACATTGCAGGAGCAGGCGAAGCACATAAAAATTTACAGTGGCCCTGCATGGCTGTGACTACAGAGTGACCGAGTTACACTGCGGGAGCAGGCGAAGAACATAAAAATGTATCGAGGCCCTGTATGGCTGTGACAACAGAGTGACCGAGTTACAGTGCAGTAGCAGGCGAAGCACATAAAAATTTAGCGTGACCCTGTATGGCTGTGACTACAGAGTGACCGAGTTACAGTGCAGGAGCAGGCGAAGCAAATAAAAATTTGTCGAGGCCCTGTATGGCTGTGACAACAGAGTGACCGAGTTACAGTGCAGGAGCAGGCGAAGCACATAAAGATTTATCGTGGCCCTGTATGGCGGCGGTGACAACAGAGTGATCGAGTTAGACTGAGGTAGCAGGTGAACCACCCAAAAATTTAGCCTGACACAGCATGGTGGTGACACCACCAATGCCTTTGTCCAACTGAGATTACAGTCAAATGGCTGTAGGTGAGCCTCCCAAAAATAATTTTTTTTTGGAGTGTGTGAAGTCGACCCTCCGAAAAAAAATTTTTTTTGTGTCTGTGGTTGACGATAATGAAAAATTGTTTTAGAGTGTCTGTAGTTGACGCTCCTGAAAAATAGTTTGATAGTGTCTGTAGTTGACGCTCCTGAAAAATTGTTTTAGAGTGTCTGTAGTTGACGCTTCGGAAAAATTGTTTGGAGAGAGGGCCTGTAGGTGGCCCTCCGGAAACATTGTCTTAAAAGAGTGCCAGTTGGCCCTCTAAAAAATTCTCTTTTGGGTCAGCGTTTGGCAATGAAAAGAAGAAGGAGGAGTAGAGGAGAGGAGAGGAATCGGATACATAAGGAATCTTATTCTTTAGCTGCTTTCCAGGCTTTGTTCATTTTAATAAGCGTCAGCCTGTCAGCGCTGTCAGTTGACAGGCGTGTACGCTTATCGGTGATGACGCCACCAGCTGCACTGAATACCCGCTCTGACAACACGCTAGCGGCAGGGCAGGCCAGCACCTCCAAGGCGTACAGCGCCAGTTCATGCCACGTGTCCAGCTTTGAAACCCAGTAGTTGTATGGAGCAGAGTGTCATCAGGCAGGACGTTGGTATGGTCAGCTAGGTACTCCCTCACCATCTTTCTGTACAGCTCCCCCCTACTCTGCCTAGACTGGGGACAGGCGACAGTGTCTTGCTGGGGTGACATAAAACGGGCAAAGGCCTTGGAGAGCGTTCCCCTGCCAGTGCTGGATAAGCTGCCTGCTCGCCTCCTCTCACCCGCTGCTTGGCCCACAGAACCACGCCCTCTGCCGCTAGCGGCATCAGATGGGAAGGATTGTTTCAGCTTGTGCACCAGGGCCTGTTGATATTGATTCACTCTCATACTCCTTTCCTCTACAGGGATGAGAGTGGAAAGGTTCAGCTTGTACCGTGGGTCCAGGAGAGTGAACACCCAGTAATCGGTGTTTGAAAAAATGCTTCTAACGCGAGGCAGCCTAACATGAAGCCAACATTCTCCTCCTCTTCCTCCTCATCCTCATCCCCCTCCTCCAATACGCGCTGAGAAACAGACCGGAGGGTGCTCTGGCTATCAAGCGACGTATCTTCTTCCCCATCTCCTGTGACAAGCGCAAAGCTTCTGACTTCATGCTGAGCAGTGAGTTTTTCAACAGGCAAAGCAGCGGGATGGTGAATCTGATAATGGCGGCATCGCCGCTGACCATCTGTGTTGACTCCTCAAAGTTGCTCAACACCTGACAGATATCAGACATCCACGTTCACTCCTCATTGTAGACTTGAGGAAGCTGACTGACCTGACTACCAGTTCTGGGGGAAGTTGACATCTGGCAGTCTACAATCGCTCTGCGCTGCTGGTAAACTCTGGATAACATGTTTAATGTCGAATTCCATCTCATGGGCAAGTCGCACAACCGTCGGTGAGCTGGCAGTTGTAGGCGCCGCTGCGCTACCCTGAGAGTGGCAGCATCTGTGGTTGACTTGCGGAAATGCGCACAGATGCGGCGCACCTTGGTGAGCAAATCTGACAAATTGGGGTATGTCTTAAGGAACCGCTGAACTATGAGATTGAACATGTGGGCCAGGCATGGCACATGTGTCAGTCTGCCGAGTTGCAGAGCCGCCACCAGGTTACGCCCGTTGTCACACACAACCATGCCTGGCTTGAGGTTCAGCAGTGCCAGCCACAGATCGGTCTGCGCAGTGATGCCCTGTAACAGCTCTTGGGCGGTGTGTTTTTGTCACCTAAGCTCAGCAGTTTGAGCACCGCCTGTTGGCGCTTACCCACGGCACTGCTGCTGTGCCTAGAGCTACCAATTGAAGGCGCCGTGCCCACGTATGGTAATTCGGAGGAGGAGGAGGAGGAGGGGTTAGAGGAAGAGGCATAGTACATCTGAGAAACTGTGACCGAGGTAGGCCCCGCAATCCTCGGTGTGGGCAGTACATGAGCGGCCCCAGAGTCAGACTCGGTCCCAGCCTCCACCAAGTTAACCCAATGTGCCGTCAGTGAGATATTGTGTCCCTGCCCGGCAGCACTTTTCCACGTGTCCATGGTTAGGTGGACCTTATCACTAACCGCGTTGGTCAGGGCACGGATGATGTTCTGTGACACGTGCTGGTGTAGGGCTGGGACGGCACATCGGGAAAAATAGTGGCGGCTGGGGACCAAGTACCGAGGGACAGCCACCGCCATCAGGTTGCGGAAAGCCTCAGTCTCTACCAGTCTATAGGGCAGCATCTCCAGGCTCAACAATTTGGAGATGTGGACGTTTAGGGCTTGTGCATGTGGGTGGCTGGAATTGTATTTGCGCTTGCGCTCAAATGTCTGCTGCAAAGACAGCTGAACGCTGCGCTGGGACACATTGGTGGAGGTTGTGGAGGATCGTGGATGTGAAGGAGTGGTTGTAGGGCGGGAGGCGCTCGTGCTGGGGTCCTGGGCGGGGGGTTGACTCGCCGAGCCAGCATGTGATACAGGGGAAGGGACAGTGGTGTGACCCGCAGGTGGTGAACGGCCTTGGTTCCACTGAGTCGGATGTTTAGCACTCATATGCCTGCGCATGCTGGTAGTGGTTAGGCTGGTAGTGATGGCTCTCCTGCTGATCCTGGTGTGGCACAGGTTGCACACCACAGTCCGTCGGTCATCCTCACTTTCTTTAAAAAACCTCCAGACTTGCGAACATCTAGGCCTCGGCACGGGAGCTTGACGCCGTGAAACAGTTGCTGATCTACCTGCTCTGGCCTTGCTTCTCCCTCTGGCCACCCCACTGCCTCTTCCAACCTGTTCCGGTGCTGCACTTGCCTCCCCCTCAGAAGCACTGTCTTGAGTTGGATTACCAACCCAGCTCGGGTCAGTCAACTCATCATCCACCAGCTCTTCCTCCGATTCCTCACTCTGCTCCCCCCTCGGACTTACTGCCCTGACAACAACGTCACTGTCTGACAACCGTGTCTCATCATCATCATTATCATCCGACACCTCTTCACGCACTACTTGCACTAAGTCCGCACTCTCATCACCCACAGACCCACACCCATGAAAGTTCTAAATTTTGGGCATTGGGACAGAGCAACTGCTCAGGTTGCTCTTGAGCAGTGGTTTGTGTCTCTGGGTAGGGTACTGAAAAGAGTTCCTGTGAGTATGCCTGATCTAAATCCATACTTTCCGTGGGGGGGCAGGCTGGGGGGAAAGAGGTTGAGCTGGAGGAGACAGAGGTCTACTCCCTTGGCTAGCGTGGGTGGACTACGTGGAAGACTGGGTGGTGGAAAATTACTGGACGCATTGTCTGCTATCCACGTCATCACCTGTTTGCACTGTTGTGGTTTCACGTACCACGTGACCCAGTAAGTTGCGAGATTAAGCTAGGGAGCGAAACTCTGCGGCGTTCCACTGCTCCCTCATCAGCATGTACAGTGTCACCCTGCCCAGGACCACGGCCTCTGCCCCCTACACTACTTGAACGCCCACGCCCCTTCCCTCGTCCTCGACCCTTAGCCCTTGGGTTCAACATTAACTGTCGAGTTAATATCTGAGACCAAAACCCTATTCAGTAGACAGTAGAATTACTATCTGAGGCAAAAAAATGTAGTCTTTAGACTCCAGCTATTGCACCGCAAACCACTCAATTTTGCACTGGACTGTAGTTTATATAACTGAGAATAAAAACGTATTCTCTAGACTGTGGCTAGTGTATCGCACACCTCACAATTGTTCACTGGACTGTAGTTTATATAATTGAGTGAAAAAAAATATTTTATAGACTGACGCTGCTGTACAGCACACCTCACAATTGTTCACTGGACTGTAGTTTATATAATTGAGTAAAAAAAATGTATTATCTAGACTGCGGCTAGTGTATCGCACACCTCACAATTGTTCACTGGACTGTAGTTTATATAATTGAGTGAAAAAAAATGTATTTTGTAGACTGACGCTGCTGTACAGCACAACTCACAATTGTTCACTGGACTGTAGTTTATATAATTGAGTGAAAAAAATTATTCTCTAGACTGCGGCTAGTGTACCGCACACCTCACAATTGTTCACTGGACTGTAGTTTATATAATTGAGTGAAAAAAATTATTCTCTAGACTGCGGCTAGTGTATCGCACACCTCACAATTGTTCACTGGACTGTAGTTTATATAATTGAGTGAAAAAAACGTATTCTGTAGACTGTGGCTAGTGTATCGCACACCGCACAATTGTTCACTGGACTGTAGTTTATATAATTGAGTGAAAAAAACGTATTCTCTAGACTGCGGCTAGTGTATCGCACACCTCACAATTGTTCACTGGACTGTAGTTTATATAACTGAGTGAAAAAAACGTATTCTCTAGACTGCGGCTAGTGTATCACACACCTCACAATTGTTCACTGGACTGTAGTTTATATAATTGAGTGAAAAAAACTTATTCTCTAGACTGCGGCTAGTGTATCACACACCTCACAATTGTTCACTGGACTGTAGTTTATATAATTGAGTGAAACAAATTATTCTGTAGACTGTGGCTAGTGTATCGCACACCGCACAATTGTTCACTGGACTGTAGTTTATATAATTGAGTGAAAAAAACGTATTCTCTAGACTGCGGCTAGTGTATCGCACACCTCACAATTGTTCACTGGACTGTAGTTTATATAACTGAGTGAAAAAAACGTATTCTCTAGACTGCGGCTAGTGTATCACACACCTCACAATTGTTCACTGGACTGTAGTTTATATAATTGAGTGAAAAAAACTTATTCTCTAGACTGCGGCTAGTGTATCACACACCTCACAATTGTTCACTGGACTGTAGTTTATATAATTGAGTGAAAAAAACTTATTCTCTAGACTGCGGCTAGTGTATCACACACCTCACAATTGTTCACTGGACTGTAGTTTATATAATTGAGTGAAAAAAATTATTCTCTACACTGCGGCTAGTGTATCACACACCTCACAATTGTTCACTGAACTGTAGTTTATATAATTTAGTGAAAAAAATTATTCTCTAGACTGCGGCTAGTGTATCGCACACCTCACAATTGTTCACTGGACTGTAGTTTATATAATTGAGTAAAAAAAATGTATTCTATAGACTGCAGCTAGTGTATCGCACACCTCACAATTGTTCACTGGACTGTAGTTTATATAATTGAGTGAAAAAAAATGTATTTTATAGACTGACGCTGCTGTACAGCACACCTCACATTTGTTTACTGGACTGTAGTTTATATAATTGAGTGAAAAAAATGTATTTTATAGACTGACGCTGCTGTACAGCACACCTCACAATTGTTCACTGGACTGTAGTTTATATAACTGAGTGACAAAACGTATTCCCTAGACTGCACTACAGATCCCAGCAAGCCAAGGTACAGCAGCAGCAAAAATGAGTACTGAGAGGACTTTGGGCAATTTCATTGGGGTCTGTGTGGACCATGTGCTGTCCCCTTTCTGCCACCAGTGCACAGTGTGCAGCCAAGATGGCGGTAGCTGCACTACAAGTCCCAGCCAGCAGCCGAGAGGAGGACAAAAAAAAATGTTGTTGTGGCCCTTAGTAGGAGCGTTGGGTTCTTTGTGGATGATTCCTGCCTAACCAGATTCTAATTTCACGCCCTAACAGTGTGCAGCCAAGATGGCGGTCACTGCACTACAAGTCCCAGCCAGCAGCCAGGAGGAGACCAAAAAAAAAACGTGCTTGTAGCCCTTAGAAGGGCTGTTGGGTTCTTTGTGGGTGATTCCTGCCTAACCAACAACTAAATTCAGGCCCTAACACTCTCCCTGACAGACAGCAGCTCTATCCCTAATCTCATGCAGACGGCGTATGACGCGAGCAGCGCGGGACCAGATTCTTATATTCCCAGGTCATCTGATCTGGCCAGCCAATCCCTGCTATCGACTTGTAGGGGCCCCACGTGATGCTAGGAGGTACCAAATACTCTCCTGCATGTTGATTGGCTGAAAAAAGGCGGCTAACATGCAGGAAGAGGAAGTTGCCATTTCCTCGAGGATCGCGATGTGCTCGTCCGAGTAGCGAGCATATGCGAATACCCTAAAGCATGTTCGCTCATCTCTACATATGAACAGACATGTCAATAATTACAACAAGAGGCATGAGGGCCCTGCTCACAAGAGCTTACAATCTATGAGGAGATAGGGGCAACACAAAAGTTAAAAGTGCTTGTTTTGCACAATGGTCCAGCCATCTTGGGAAATTAGGGGAGCAGATATAGAGCTGTATGAGCCAGTCACCAGCTAATATATGAAGTGCTTCTGGGTGCGGTGGAGAGTTTGGTAGAGGTTCAGGAAATGATAGATGGTCTATATATGGAGCGGAGTTAGATAAGGGGATGTGATAGGCCAACCTAAAAAGATGTGTTTTGAGGAAGCGCCTAAAACTGTGTATACTGTGGTTTAACCTAATTTCTTGGGGTAGAGCAATCCAGAGAACCAGTGCAGCTCAGGAGAAATCTTGTAGCCGGGAGTGAGAGGTTCGGATTAAGGTAGAAATCAGTCATAAGTCGTTGGCTGAAAGGAGAGCACGGGTAGGATGGTAGATGTAGATGAGGGAGGTGTAGGGGGGTGCAGCACTGTGGAGAGCTTTGTGGGTGAGGATGAGCAGTTTAAATAGGATTCTATACTGTATGGGCAACCAGTGGAATGACTGGCACAGGGTGGAGGCATCAGAGTAGTGGTTGGACAGATAGGTGATTCTGGCTGCTGCGTTGAGAATAGATTGGAGAGGGGAGCTGAAAAGCTGATCGGTGGGGGTGTGGAGGGTCAGGCCCCAACTGATCTGATATTGATGACCTATTCTGAGGATAGGCCATTAATAAAACAACCCAGAGAAACCCTTTAATAAGCTATCATTATATCAGTAAGAGTTCCCTTTTTCTGTTACTGAGCACCAAAGCCCCTGCATAACACAACCAAACAGTTAAATTAGAACATTCAGGCTGCCAGTAGCCACCACTAGAGACCACATAGTAGCTTATTCAATATATTCAGTGAGCTCCTAAAAGAAAGCAAGTGGCACATGAAACTGTACTAAATAATCATATAGGACAAAAAAAAATCTTTATTCCATAATATAGTAAGACAAACTTATAAACACTAAAAACACAAAAATGCATGAGAAATAACACCAGAATAGGCCATGTTCTATTTCTGAATAGTGTATGTGCAGGAATGGGATTGCTGAATACCCACATGTCCTCAATGTGGCTTTCTCAGGGTTAACATGCATAGGCTATAACTCACAGACATAATGTGTGATGTGCTATTCTGTTATAGATATTCTTTACAGTATGAATTTTTCCATTATGGCCATTATGCTATGCAGTTGATAGTTCTTGCTCCATCAGAGGAGGCATTTATTTATAATGAGGTGCAGACCCCCCTGTGGCAGTCCATGTTCCAGCTGAAATGTACTCCAGCCTGTATCCAGCATAGATTTCAGTAATCTTTTAAGTTTTTTACTAAAAAAGCCAGTTTTTTACTAAATGATAGTACAGTGGGGAAAAGAAGTTTTTGATACACTGGTGATTTTGCAAGTTTTCCCACCTACAAACAATAGAGAGGTCTGTAATTTTTATCGTAGGTACACTTTAACTGTGAGAGACAGAATCTAAAATAAAATCCAGAAAATCACACAGTATGATTTTTAAATAATTAATTTGCATTTTTTTGCATGAAATAAGTAATTGATACAATTGAAAAACAGAACTTAATATTTGTTTGCAATTACAGATGTCAGATGTTTCCTGTAGTTCTTGACCAATTTTGCACACACTGCAGCAGGGATTTTCGCCCACTCCTCCATACAGATCTTCTCCAGATCTTTTAGGTTTCAGGACTGTCTCTGGGTTACATTAAGTTTCAGCTCCCTCCAAAGATTTTCAGTTGGTTTCAGGTCTGGAGACTGGCTAGGCCATTCCACTTCGCTCAAAACTTCAGATTAAGCATTGAAATGTACGGGCCCCGATGAGCCATCAAAGTCAGTTATTCACAAAGTCGACCAAGACTTCGTTGAATAACTTCGGTAGTTGATTTTTAAAGTGCAAAATCACTTTAAAAGTTAGAATCGAACTTGGCTTCAGTTCCAACTGGTACCCCAGAACCACCTCGAAGCCAAGTTCGGTTCCAAGTTTTAAAGTGGGTTTCCACTTTAAAAATGAACTACCAAAGTTATTCAACGAAGTCTTGAGCGACTTCGTAAATAACTGACTTAGGCTCATTGGGGACCGTATATTTTAATGATATACTGAAATGGATCTCCGTACAGAATTAATCCAAAGTTTTGAGCGAAGCGACTTTGGATGTAGCATCCAAAGCTCAATTCGCTCATCACTACTGATGACCTCACCCACCCTCATGCTCCATTTTGGGAAACTAGCAAAGGCAACATAAAATAATGTCAGTTGTGATTTAATTAGGGATAAGCGAATCGACTTGGGATGCTTCCTAAGTCAATGCACTCATCCCTAGATTTAATCTAGTTGCAATGGTTGGACTGAACATGTATGCTTATGAGGGAGTCTTGAAGGAGTTGGGAGAGAAAGCTGCCAACCAAACTATCTTACAACTGAGTGCTATTGTATCCTGGTGTACATCACATTGCAGCAACATGCATAGCTAGTCCTTTCTGGTAGCGAATCACTGTGCGTCTGAATGACAGACAGGTCACATATATGACCATGCACATCATCGTGCAGGCCACCAACATTCTTAACTAACCCCTACTTAAACAAAAAAAAGCATACAGCATCTTTCAGTAAAACGGCCCAGCGGGTGTCCCAACGACTCTTTGGTGAAACAAAGTAAGGACATGGAGGCAGTAACAATAAAGTAGTGGAGAAAAAAAAGGATCTTCTAATCCATGTTATGTCAGTGCAAGCACATGCTTTTGAATCCCTTCTGTTACATGTAGAATGACTGTGCATCATTATAAGGTTTAGTTCACACTGCACTTATTTAGTTAGTAATTGTCAGCCCAAAGCAGGTGTGGGTCAGAGTCACAGAACAGGTACAGATCTATTCAAGATATCTAATCCGAGAGTAGGCTTAGCCCTGAATTTGCCTGACAATAAGTATTGGAAATACTTAGCGTAAGCTCCATTTTATCAGCATGGGCCAAAATTCAAGGAGTGGCCCCAAGACAGTGTGTACCGTGTCAGCAGTAAGGCTATGTTCACATTACTGTTTATTTTTCCGTTCTTCTAATCCATTAGAAGAGCAGCCCAAAAAAGAGAATCCTGTAGTTTTAGCATCAGCCTTCTCACCGTCAGTATTTGGGCAGCATTTGATCAGTATTGGTAAGGCAAAAACTAGAGTCGGTCCAAAACAGAGATAACGTGGTGGAAATATTTGCTTGTCTTCTGTGTTTTGGACCCACTCCTGTTTTTGGCTTCCAACTTTTCTAGTTGTTGGGGGCGGGGTGTCCCTGCAGAGTCTGACACTATCCAATCAGTGCTGCCAGAGTCAAAATGTGCAGTGATACACCCCAACTAGTAAAACCCAGATGATCCTGCTGGCAATTCATTCATGAACTTCTAGAAGAATATCAGATTAATGATACAAAATCTAATTGTAGGAAAAGATGCTCCAAAATTGTTATAACATGGAAAATTCAATTATTTGTTGATGTACTGTGTGAGGAGAGGTTACAGTTCTTCTCTAAATAAGCTTTTGTGGTATATGCACCTTTATGGTAGAGGCTGGCTTCTATATTTGTGCATACTACAAATATTATGTACATCTCTATGAGGGTGGTACGAGAAAAAAACATGTTTTTGTGGATTTTTCCTGGCATTTTTTCAGTTTTTTTTTTAATGCTGCAACTAGATGTAAGGCAATAAGGAAATATGAAATGCATTGCTGTTTTTGGGGCCTTTTTATTTACTTGGGGGGGGGGGTCCCACATAGGTTCATGTGGAGGTTTTCTGAGTTAACGCAAAAAGTGGGTTAGAAGGGAATGAAAAATATAAAGGAAAGATGTGTTGTGTACAGTACTTCGCCTTTTCTCAAAAAAAACATCCTAGGTGTGTTTTTAAGGTCAGTGCCATTTTTTTCAAAATGCTGCATACTCTATATGACTTTTTTGATCTTTTTCCATTTTATTCTATTTAGGCCTCATGCACACAAACGTATTTTGTGTCCGTTACGTTTTTTTATGCGGATAGGATGCGGACCCATTCATTTCAATGGGTCTGGAAAAAATGCGGATAGCACACTGTGTGATATCTGCATCAGTATGTCCGTTCCGTAGCTCTGCAAAAAAAATAGAACATGTCCTATTCCTGTCTGTTTTGCGGACAAGGATAGGCATTGTTACAATGGATCCGCAAAAAAAAGGATGCCATACGGACAACATCCGTTTTTTTTTTTGCAGATCCGCAATTTGCAGACCGCAAAACACATACAGTTGTGTGCATGTAGCCTTAGGAAAAAAAGCTACATGCACATGACCATGAAAAAAACATGCTTGACAAGTGTATGAAAAAATTGTATAAAATGGCACCCAAAAATGCTTGTAACTACCTGAAAATATAGCCACATACCCCACAAAAAGTGTGAAGGACGTCTGAGGGAGTCGAGGAACATAGCTGTTGACTGAATGCTCCACATCTGAAATGTGTGACAAGCTTTGTAGTGAAACCTGCAACTGTATCGATCTTTTGAAACTGAGTGATTCAGAAAAGAAGGCGTGAAAAGCGTAATATATCAAGACTGTACACCAGAGGATAGTATTTCCTCTAGCAAGGTCAGTTAACTTAATCCTTACTCAATTCACGAGGAACAGTACAAATGAGTCTTAGATCCATTGTAATTAAAAGTAAATGTATAGTAGCTTACAATAGACCATGCATGATAACTACTACTAGTATAGATGGCGGAACTGATTTATCAGTTGAGATATATGCAGTCAGTCAGTCTGGTTTCCATCTTGCAGAATCAAAGGAAAATACAGTTTGTAAGTATTTTATCAGGTAAGTGAGATGGAGAATTGATTCACTAGGTTCAAGATTTGCTAAGAATCAGTCTGACTTTTTATGTCCTGAGCAATCAATAGAAAAGGGAATTTACAGAATATTTAATCTCAGTTTATGAGTTCTCCATCTATTTGGAATACATGAATGAAAGTTGAATATCAGCGTGTAGATTTTACTGACATGTTGTTTTTCAAATTAAGCATTCAACTGTCAGTGTGGCGGTTTTTATGCATTTTGTGTAGGAAAAGTGAATAAAAATATAACAAAAAGCCATCCAAAAAACACATGAAATTTATTTACAAATAGCAGAAAAAAAAGCCACAAAAAGGAAATCTGATCACATGAATTAATTTGTGATGAGGTTAGGACACATTAGTATTTACAGCTGCAACTAGCTAAGGAGCTACTGTACGTAGGAGTAGACCTAGAACTATGACATGTGTCTTCAGAGCCCCATATAATAAGGGATAACATAATAAGAAAACATTCCTATCAATCTAAAAAAAAAGAACAGATCAGCCTACTACAACTACAACAACTTCAATATAAAAATTGTTCTACTTTGAAATGTCAAAACCTTTTTGATATTAGCCAATATCTACTAAAGGGATAGTTTCCTCTTAAACCTTTCAAGATCAGCTGATTTTCCATTTTTTAATTTTCAATTTTTAATCCCAGCCCTCCCAGCCATAACTTTTGTATTCTTTCACTCACATAGCTGTATGAGGGATTGTTTTTTGCAGGACAAGATGCACTTTCAAATGGCACCATTTATGGTTGGATGCAAACCACAGGTTTATGGGTTTTCTTTACACCGTTTCTTATGCAGTTAAACTCACCTGTTACTTTGATTCTCCAGGTCACTACGATAACAACAATACCGCATATGTATAGTTTGTCTTGTGCTTTAAAACTGAAAAAAAATGTAAAACTTTGGGAAAAAATAATTTTTCCTTCACATTGCCATATTTTGACCCCCATAACTTTTTTATTTTTATGTGTATGGAGCTGTGTGAGAGCTTATTTTTTGTGGGACAATCTTTACTTTTTATTGATACCATTCTGGGTGTGTATGACTTTTTGATCACTTTTGATTAAATTTATTGTGGGAGGTGAAACGACCATGAAATGACAAATCGGCCATTTTGACTTTTATTTTCCATTTTTCCATTTGCCAATATTGCCATTTGCCATAAATATTTTAATAGTATGGGCATTTTCACACATGGCAATGCCCATGATGTTAATTTTTTTAATTATTTATGCATTTTTATTTTAATTTTGGGAAGTGGGATTTGAATGTTTATAATTTTTATATATTTTTTCAAAATTATTTTTTTTTTTTACATTTTTAATAGTTCTCCTAGGGAACTATATCAAGCAATCAATAGATTCGATTCTTTCATAGACTCCAATGCATTAGATTTGGAATTTATGGGTATTACACTGTATTCCTATGGAGCCCCGCTGGGATTGTTGGAGCACAGCCAGAAGTGTGTGTTTCCGGTCTTCAACTTCCAAGATGCTATGGTCACATTTGACCACAGCATTTGAGAGGTTAAACATATGTAATCAACATTATGGTTGATTGCATACATTAGTCCTGCATGCCTGCTGCCATAGGCTATGGCACCTGCTCTGGTCATTATCATGGCATATCAGTAAAAGGCCATTATCAGACCCATGTTCTCTTGTTAGGTGAGCATCATATAGGTGGGGAATATCCCTTTAAGTTGATTTTGCAATAATCATACCTTTCCCGTTTTTTCTCCTCTTTGCGGTCATCTTCTAGATACTTTCCGAAATAATATAAAAATAAAAGTAAATAAACATTTTAAAAGCATTTAGCTCAGTTTAAGTTGCTGTTATTCCGGCAACCAGATTTTCCCTGTCTCAGAGGTTCGGGATACAGCTACTTTACTTTCATGAGCTATGAATAAGAGACCACGATGCTTCACATGCCACAAGGCTGTGTTGACCAATATTCATGTTTTTATTTGAATATGTAAACCAATATATTTAGAGATTTTAACTGTAGGAGCTGGACATTCCACTTCTAGTTTGGATGCATTATGTTAAGTCAAGAACTTATCCAGCCATGATCCCGTCAATGGTTGTGTCAGGAGGTTTGCTATGTTGATCAGCCAAGCTCTAGTTGGTCGACCTATCAGTGAGTCTGGATCTATCAGGTGCCTGGTTCTGTGTCCAATTTCAGAGATGGTCAGGTGATTTAAGTCAAACTTTTTGTCATTTTTTCTGTGTGTCCTTGCCTGTGATTCAGATGTGTCCTGGCTCCTGTGCATTGTGCCACTCTCTATTCCTGCATTAGAATGTCTGGTGGACTGACCTTTGACTTGCTTTCTGGATTAACTTTTTGTCAGCTGATTTGGCTTCTATTTATTCTCTGGATTAACCCCTTGTCTGCTGTTTTGGTTGTATCTGTCTCTCCTGTTTTTGATGCTGCTTGCCAACTACTCTGTTATACCTATCTGGCAGGTCTAGTACTACCAGACATGCACCTGTGTTCTGATTCCTAACTGCCCTGAAGTAAAAATCATCACAGCAGAGGTCTTTGGTGAAATATCTTATGTTAGCCTTGGTTCCTACTAATCGCAGTGGTTAAGGAAGACTGGTGGCAGTTACCATAATGTGTAAAAGAAAATTCCATTTACCGTTATTTTTTTAATTGAATGTTATTACTTTAACCAAAAACATACCAATACATTTTAAAACAACATAATTTCACAATTTATAGTAATATCAAATACAATATGTGTACATTGTTCAAAGTATATCATTAGTAGGAAGTCTAAGAACAAATGTCCCCATTTTAAAGAAGTTTTATAATTTACTTTAAGGCTACTTTCACAATTCCATATTTTGGTCAGCATTTTGCATCTGTATTTGTAAGCCAAAACCAGGAGCAGAACCTACACTGCATAATGGAAAGATGTGTACCTATTCTGTGTTTTGGACCCACTCCTGATTTGGATTTACAAAATACAAATACAAAATTCTGTCCAGAATACTAGAAAGGGGCTTTAGGATATCCACACACTTTAGATTTGTAGCAAGAATTTCAACAACATATGTATAGAATTTTATAAGACTCATTAAGATGTATAGCTCAATTGTAGCAATTTGATCCATGTGAAAATAACCTTAGCTGGTAGGTGGCGTGTATAAACAGATACAAAGTAGAATTTTTTGTCAACAATTAGTAAAATTGCTGACTGAAAATAACGAATGTGGATTTTAGGTAATATGAATCCTACCTGACAGGGATGTCTTCTTGAATTGGTGTACAGTATCAATGTATAATGTGCCACAATTGTAGAATATAAGACATGGACTACACATATATTTGTATATATTGATCTATTGCTGCTAAGAAAGATTTGTCAAAAAGAACACAACCTACTTAGTATACACTTTGATTAAAGAGAACATGTCACCACAAAAGGCAACAAGTTAAAGAGCAGAATCGGAGCAGATTAATATATAGTTTTGTGTGAAAACATTCAGACTAGCAATTTATATATTTAAACCTCTTCACTTAAAGGGAATATCATTAGAACATGGCCTATTATTTAAATCACGTTTTTTTGTTTACCTTATTTTTAAAGAATTTTAAATGATGTTATTTTTAATGTTGTCAAAATCTATATTTAAACCAAAAACCATAAAACCCTGCATTTTTCGAATTGTTCATTAGGCCTAATAATAGGAGCCACTTCTGGTCTGTACAGATCAGTAATCTGCTTATCTGTCATTCTAATCCTGCATGTAATAATACCACCCATGTGTATAGATAAGACAGGATCCAGCATTCACAATAGCAGATTACATAGTAACATAGTAACATAGTTTGTAAGGCCGAAAAAAGACATCTGTCCATCCAGTTCAGCCTGTTTTCCTACAAGTTGATCCAGAGGAAGGCAAAAAAAACCCTGTGAGGTAGAAGCCAATTTTCCTCACTTTAGGGGAAAAAATTCCTTCCCGACTCCAATCAGGCAATCAGAATAACTCCCTGGATCAACGACCCCACTCTAGTAACTATAACCTGTAATACCCTCCAAAAATACATCCAGGCCCTTCTTGAACTCTTTTAGTGAACTTACCATCACCACATCCTCAGGCAGAGAGTTCCATAGTCTCACTGCTCTTACCGTAAAGAATCCTCTTCTATGTTTATGTACAAACCTTCTTTTCTCCAGACGCAGAGGATGTCCCCTCGTCACAGTCACAGTCCTGGGGATAAATAGATGATGGGAGAGATCTCTGTACTGACCCCTGATATATTTATACATAGTTATTAGATCTCCCCTCAGTCGTCTTTTTTCTAAAGTGAATAACCCTAATTTTGATAATCTTTCTTGGTACTGTAGTCCACCCATTCCAGTTATTACTTTAGTTGCCCTCCTCTGAACCCTCTCCAGCTCTGCTATGTCTGCCTTGTTCACAGGAGCCCAGAACTGTACACAGTACTTCATGTGTGGTCTGACTAGTGATTTGTAAAGTGGCAGGACTATGTTCTCATCACGGGCATCTATGCCCCTTTTGATGCAACCCATTATCTTATTGGCCTTGGCAGCAGCTGTCTGGCACTGGCTTCTACAGCTTAGTTTACTGTTCACTAAAATTCCTAGGTCCTTTTCCATGTCAGAGTTACTGTCACGAGTGGTCTTGCGTCTGGAATCAGACGTTCTGCGCGGCTTTCTAAGTGACAGGTTTGACAGGCTATTCCCTGTGGTTTGGGTGCTGTTCGCCGCACCCCTTTCCCTCAGCTGTTGCCGCTGGGCAATTAGCTGTCTCCTACTTACCTCTTCCTCTCCCAGTGTCCCTTGCGGTTTATATCTGCTACATCCCTGGTTGAGAGTGGTGTGGATCTCGGCTGAGATCCTGTTGCTGAGTTCTACTTAAAGTTAACTGTTTTCCCTTCCTTTGGTTATTCCTGTTTGAGTCTCCTGTTCCTCCTTTCGCTTGGAGGAACGGGTTACTCTCTTGTGTCATTAGACTGCAGGGTGTTCTAGGGTTTACTCAGATTAGGTTCCTGTGTATGAGCTTTCCTACCACCCGGGTTAGTTCATACTGGTAGCCAGCTAGGGCCTAGCCTTAGGGTCCCCTGCAGGAGGTGACCAGTTCCCTGGTTTTGTCTGTTCCCATCCCTCATACGCTCGGTGTGGCTTTTCCCCCCACACCCGAGCGTGACATTATAAACCGCCGCTAACAAAAATTTATGTCATTTTTGTGCTGACATGGATGCTATTGCTACACTGGCTGAACGGCTGCAGGGACTCAGCTTGGAGGTGGCTGACATCCGCAACCAGATTCAGAGACCACAGGCTGGTGGTTCTGGGGGTGCTGAGTGTCAGGCCTGTTTGGAGCCTAAGGTTCCCCTCCCGGATAGATTTTCTGGGGAATGTGATAATTTTGTTCTATTTAGGGAGGCGTGCAAATTGTATTTCAGACTGTGTCCACATTCTTCTGGTAATGAGGAACAGAAGGTTGGTGTGGTCATCTCGCTGCTTAAAGGGGATGCGCAGTCATGGGCCTTTTCTCTACCGGCCGGATCGCTGTCTCTCCGGTCAGTAGATGAATTTTTCAAGACCCTAGGGATTATCTATGATGACCCGGATCGTATCTCCCTGGCGGAGACCCAGATACGTAACCTTTGTCAGGGTGAGCGGCCGGTTGAGACTTATTGCTCTGAGTTTCGGAGGTGGGCGACCAATACTGAATGAAACGATCCGGCTTTACGTAGCCAATTCTGTCAAGGTTTATCTGAAAGGCTGAAGGACGCTTTGGCCTTTCAGGAAACCCCTGTGTCTTTGGAAGCCGCTATGTCTCTTGCTATACGCATGGATAGGCGCCTGAGAGAGCGATCTAGGGGCCCCCGCTCTCAGGACGTACTATCACATAGTGTACCAGCTTCCTATGATACTTTGGGTGAATATTCCCCTAGGTTGATGTCTGGGGATGAACCTATGCAATTAGGGGGAGCCACTCCTGTAGCCACCCGTAAACATCTTGGTAATAAAAAGGGTGTGTGTTTTTTCTGTGGTCAGAAAGGACACTTTATCAATGTATGTCCATGCTTCCTATCTCTAAAGGAGAGAAAAGAAAAGGGGGCGTTGAATTCTCATCTCACTCTTGGTGGAGTGGGTAGGGAGACTGAAAATGTGCATTTGTCTTCATCCTGCAGTACCCGTTTTCTCCTGACTGCCGAGGTGGCGCTAGAATCAAAGGTTGTGAAAATTGAGGTGTTTATTGACAGCGGGGCAGGGGTGAACTTGATTGATGCTCAGTTTGTCCGTATGCATGGATTGTCACCAAAGTTCTTTGGATAAGAGGATTTCTGTGTTTGCCATTGATTCTGCACCTCTCTCTCAGAAGTGTTTGTCTCAGATGGTGCATGATATCAAATTAAGAGTGGGTGAATTTCATCAGGAGCTTATTTCATGTTTTGTGTTGGAAGGTCTTCCTGCTCCTGTGGTTCTGGGTTTACCGTGGTTAAGCAAACATAATCCGTCCATTGACTGGCATACTAGACAAATTGTGGATTGGGGCGATTATTGTGTTGACAATTGCCTTAATACATCTTTTTCTGCTTTAACCACTAAGACTCTTCCTTCTTTTATATCGGATTTCTCGGATGTATTTTCTGAAGGTGGATGTCAGGATTTACCCCCTCACCGGGAATACGATTGTCCTATCAATCTTATCCCTGGAACAAGATTGCCTAAATCTAGGCTGTATAACCTTTCTGGACCTGAGAGAACGGCCATGAAGGAATATATTGCTGAGAGTTTGGCCAAAGGACATATTAGGCCTTCCAAATCTCCTGTGGCAGCAGGGTTCTTTTTTGTTAAAAAAAAGGACAGATCCCTTAGGCCATGTCTGGATTTCCGTGAACTCAATAGAATTACTGTCCGTGATCCGTACCCCCTTCCTTTGATTCCTGACTTGTTTAACCAGATTGTGGATGCCAAGGTGTTCTCCAAGTTGGACTTAAGGGGGGCATATAATCTGGTCAGGATCAAGGAAGGGGATGAATGGAAGACGGCCTTTAACACTCCTGAGGGCCACTTTGAGAACCTGGTCATGCCTTTTGGGTTGACCAATGCTCCTGCTGTCTTCCAGCATTTTGTTAATGACATTTTTCATCATCTTGTGGGGAGGTTTGTAGTCGTGTATTTGGATGACATACTAATCTATTCTCCAGATATTGTGACACATCAGGATCACGTGAGGCAGGTGTTGCAAATCTTAAGAGATAACAAGTTGTATGCAAAATTAGAGAAATGTGCTTTTGCTGTACATGAGGTGCAATTCTTAGGATACCTGCTTTCATCTTCAGGTTTTCGTATGGATCCAGAGAAGGTCTGTGCTGTTCTGAACTGGGACCGACCTGAAAATCTGAAGGCTCTTATGCGATTTTTGGGGTTCACCAACTATTACCGAAAATTTATTAAGAACTATTCGACTATGGTTAAACCCTTAACTGACATGACTAAGAAAGGGACGGATGTCTCTGTGTGGTCTGATGCAGCATTGCAAGCCTTCTCTGCTGTAAAGAAGTGCTTTTCCTCTGCCCCTATATTGGTGCAGCCAGATGTGTCACAACCTTTCATTGTGGAGGTTGACGCATCCGATGTGGGGGTAGGAGCTGTGTTATCACAGGGCCCGTCACCTGGTAAATGGCGCCCATGTGCTTTTTTTTCGAAGAAACTCTCTGTGGCGGAGAGAAATTATGATGTGGGTAACCGAGAGTTACTGGCCATTAAGTTGGCTTTTGAGGAATGGCGTCATTGGTTGGAAGGGGCGAATCATCCAATCACGGTATTCACTGATCACAAAAATCTGGCTTACCTGGAGTCGGCTAGACAACTTAATCCGAGGCAGGCCAGATGGTCTTTGTTCTTCACCAGATTCAATTTCATTGTCACATACCGTCCTGGGGTTAAGAATGTGAAGGCGGATGCCTTGTCACATAGTTTTCCCGGGGGTGGTGATTTTGAAGATCCTAG
This sequence comes from Rhinella marina, assembly GCA_900303285.1. Taxonomy (NCBI): domain Eukaryota; kingdom Metazoa; phylum Chordata; class Amphibia; order Anura; family Bufonidae; genus Rhinella; species Rhinella marina. The sequence goes on from ONZH01019946.1 coordinate 33,577, forward strand.
CCCTATACTGTCTGAAGGAGTGGTGATATCCGCTCTTTACCCTGATCTTGAGGCTAAAGTGCTTGAGGCCCAGGGAGATGCGCCGGAGTCTTGCCCTCCCGGGAAGTTGTTTGTTCCTTCTGATTTGCGTTATAAGGTTTTTGAGGAGCATCATTTTTCGGTGCTTGCGGGACACCCTGGGAGTAAATCCACTGTCGACCTCATCTCTCGTAGATTCTGGTGGCCAGGTCTGCGTAAGTGTGTTGAGGAATATGTGTCAGCCTGTAGTGTCTGCGCACGCTCTAAGGTGACACATACTCGTCCCTCTGGACCCCTACTTCCATTACCCATCCCGTCCAGACCATGGACTCACCTATCCATGGACTTCATCACTGATCTGCCTGAGTCGTCTGGTAAGACAGTTATTCTGGTGGTTGTAGATCGTTTTAGTAAAATGGCGCACTTTATTGCATTACCTGGACTCCCCAATGCTAAAACTCTTGCACAAGTGTTTGTTGACAATATTGTGAAACTTCATGGCATTCCCACTGACGTTGTCTCTGATCGTGGGACTCAGTTTGTGTCCAGATTCTGGAGGGCGTTCTGTACTCGGCTCGGGGTACAACTGTCTTTCTCCTCTGCCTTTCATCCCCAGACGAATGGACAGACTGAGCGTACCAATCAGAATCTGGAGACTTATTTGAGATGCTTTGTCTCTGAGAACCAGGAGGAGTGGTCCTCGTTTTTGTCTCTGGCTGAGTTTGCCATAAATAATCGCAGACAGGACTCCACTGGTAAGTCACCATTTTTTGGTGCATATGGCTTTCACCCGCAGTTTGGCACATTTTGTGGTTCTGATACTTCTGGTATTCCTGAGGAAGAACGTTTTTCGTCATCATTGTCTTCCATATGGCGAAAAATTCAAAGTAACTTGATAAATATGGGTAACAAGTACAAACGTGTGGCTGACAGGAGACGCATGAATGGTCCGGACCTAAATGTGGGTGATTCTGTGTGGCTGTCTACTAGGAACATTAAGTTGAAAGTTCCTTCATGGAAGTTGGGTCCAAGATTTATTGGCCCATATAAAATCACGGCCATTATTAATCCTGTAGCATTTCGTCTTGAACTTCCGCAGGCCCTGAAAATCCATAATGTGTTTCACAGATGTTTGTTGAAGAGGTATGTTGAACCTCTGGAGCCATCTCCCTTGCCACCCGCGCCTGTCTTGGAGGATGGTAATTTGGAATTTCAGATTGTCAAGATCATTGATTCTCGAGTTCTTCGTGGGACCCTTCAATATCTGGTTCATTGGAAGGGTTATGGTCCTGAGGAGAGGTCATGGGTACCGGCATCTGACGTGAATGCCAGTCGTTTGGTAAAAGCCTTTCACAGGTGTCACCCTGATAAAGTTGGTCCTGGGTGCCCAGAGGTCACCCGTAAAAGGGGGGGTAATGTCACGAGTGGTCTTGCGTCTGGAATCAGACGTTCTGCGCGGCTTTCTAAGTGACAGGTTTGACAGGCTATTCCCTGTGGTTTGGGTGCTGTTTCGCCGCACCCCTTTCCCTCAGCTGTTGCCGCTGGGCAATTAGCTGTCTCCTACTTACCTCTTCCTCTCCCAGTGTCCCTTGCGGTTTATATCTGCTACATCCCTGGTTGAGAGTGGTGTGGATCTCGGCTGAGATCCTGTTGCTGAGTTCTACTTAAAGTTAAGTGTTTTCCCTTCCTTTGGTTATTCCTGTTTGAGTCTCCTGTTCCTCCTTTCGCTTGGAGGAATGGGTTACTCTCTTGTGTCATTAGACTGCAGGGTGTTCTAGGGTTTACTCAGATTAGGTTCCTGTGTATGAGCTTTCCTACCACCCGGGTTAGTTCATACTGGTAGCCAGCTAGGGCCTAGCCTTAGGGTCCCCTGCAGGAGGTGACCAGTTCCCTGGTTTTGTCTGTTCCCATCCCTCATACGCTCGGTGTGGCTTTTCCCCCCACACCCGAGCGTGACAGTTACCCAGTGCTTTACCATTTAGTATGTACTGGTGACTTGCATTATTCCTTCCCATATGCATAACCTTACATTTGTCAGTGTTAAACCTCATCTGCCACTTTTCTGACCAAGCCTCCAGTCTATCCAGATCCTGCTGTAGCAGTGCACTGTCATCTGCAAAAATTGATATTTTACTATGCAAACCTTCTACAATATCATTAATAAATATACTGAAGAGAATAGGACCCAATACAGACCCCTGTGGTACCCCACTAGTGACAGTGACCCAATCTGATTATCTACCGTTAATAATCACCCTCTGTTTTCTTTCACTGAGCCAGTTACTTACCCACATACAGACATTTTCTCCCAGGCCAAGCATTCTCAAAGCATTGGCAAAGCTTATCTATTCTTTCCTCATACAAAGACCTCTGCCCAGAAAACTCTCCCATAGAAGTCTGTAGGGTCAGCTCCAGACCATTGTATCTATGGCCCATGTGGCTGCCGTAAAGCAATTGTTTTAATGCTTTGTAAATTCTGTTAAGAGCAGCTCAGGCAGGATGGCTGCCCCCATAATCATGTTCAGAAAATAGGATAAAGAAATCTGTAATCGGAAAATAAAAGCAGATTAGAAAAAAGGATATGTATGACTATCTGGATTTAACATTTTTGATGACACATTTACCTTTACTGTGCCTACGTGTACAACTATCAGTGACAGCTATCCCTGTATACACACTTACACAGGGAATGCTATCAAACACTGGTCACACCTCCCCTGTTTACAGGGCAGAGAATTACAAGGTAAATGTATAAATTACACTTTTAAATGAATCTTTAACCACAAAACTATATATCAATCTGCTCAGTTCCTTCTGCTCTTGCACATGCTGTTTGCAAATTGCACTGCATTTTATGGTGACAGGTTCCCTGTAAGCTGTATAAGACTACTTGCCACTTCACAATAACCACCTAAAAGTTGGTCCTTATTATATTAGGTGCTGCACTGCATGGCAACTGCCACCACAACACAGCATTTATAAGGGGAGTACACCAAAACAGTAATATTTTTATTACCTTATTTATTGTGACATATTTTTAAAGGGGGTTATATTGATGACCTATTTTCAGAATAGGTCATCATTATCACTTCTGCAATGGTCTGACAACCAGCACCCCTGCCGATCAGCTGTATGAAGAGAAGACATGTGCTGTGTGTACATGCCATCTCTCGTCTCTCTCACTGCTTGCCATAGACATAGCAGCGGCGAGCAGGAAGAGAGACAGGAGACGGCACATGCACATGGCGTGTGCCCCCTTTTTTCATACCGCTGATCAGTGGTGGTGCCGAGTGTCGGAATCCTGCCAATCCGATATTGATTACCTTTCCTATTTGGCTCCATTATCAGACTTGTTTTGAGGGGAAAGATAGTACTGCACATAATATTTTTTTTTCAAATTGAAAGATACCTGGTGAAACCTAATGGACCTCATATTATAAGTCAATGTAGTCCATTGGAGGCTGTTGTCCGTCATGTAATGTATTTGTCACTGCATCGTACAGTAGTTTTCAGTTATAATGGAAATAACAACAGAAACTTGAACAATGCCTAACCCTGAGGCTAGGGAAGCTGTGATAACATGATCTATGTTGATATGATCTCTATCACAAGATCTAGTAGGTAATTAATAGAGATGATGCTCGTTCGAGTATTAGGGAACTCGTAAGTGCTCGCTGCTCGGACAAGTATCTCGCCATGCTCGAGGAAATGGCATCTCCCGCATTTTGAATTTTTGGCGCCTATAAACACGCCAATCACAAGCCAGGAGACTCTGCGGTACACCCAGCATCACGTGGGGCCCTTACATGTCGATAGCAGGGGTTGGCTGGCCTGATCAGGTGACCCGGGAATATACTAGTGACTGCCCACGGTGCTCGGCTCAGATGCTGTCTGGATGTCGTTAGGGACAGATCTGCTGCGTTTCAGGGAGAGTGTTAGGGCCTGGATTTAGTTCTCTGTTAGGCAGGAGTGATATCAAAAGAACCCAACAGCCCTTCTAAGGGCTACAAGACACTTTTTTTTTTGTCTCTGGGATGGCTGGCACTAGTAGTGTAGCTATCGCCATATATAACAATTTTTTTTTAATAGTTTTATCTCAGTGATACAAATCCATGTCATACAGCTGCGTGGAACCATTCTGTGTGTCACAGTTCAGCTGTCCACTCACCACAAACCACAATCCGTATTTTCTGTCCAGGTGACCTATACTGTACGTCACGTAATTAAAAAAGGTCTTTTGCTTTCACTGATACAGCTACATTAGAAAAATCTCTGTGTGACATTTTTCTGGGTTGCAGTCAAAATAGCCACAGTCAGCAGGGGCTGAGCTTGCTCTCTGATATTTTCTGCACGTCACGTTAAAAATATATATATATATATATAAAAAAAAAATTAAAAAAATAGTTTTTTTGTTGTTTTATCTCAGTGATACAAATCCATTTCATACAGCTGTGTGGAACCATTCTGTGTGTCACAGTTCAGCTGTCCACCCACCACAAACCACAATCCGTATTTTCTGTCCAGGTGACACATTCTGTACGTCACGTAATTAAAAAAGGTCTTTTGCTCTCACTGATACAGCTGCATTACAAAAATCTCTGTGCAACATTTGTCTGGGTTGCAATTAAGCAGACCAAGTCTGCCTAATCTAACTAGTTTCAGTGTAATTGCTCCATATTGCACGGTACGTAATAACATACGTAATTTAGCTCTAACTTATCCACCTATATACAAACCACAATCCATATTTTCTGTCCAGGTGACCTATTCTGTACGTCACGTAATTAAAAAAGGTCTTTTGCTCTCACTGATACAGCTACATTACAAAAATCTCTGTGCGACATTTGTCTGGGTTGCAATTAAGCAGACCAAGTCTGCCTAATCTAATAGTTTCAGTGTAATTGCTCCATACTGCACGGTACGTAATAACATACGTAATTTAGCTCTAACTTATCTACCTATATACAAAGCACAATCCGTATTTTCTGTCCAGGTGACACATTCTGTATGTCACGTAATTAAAAAATCCCTTTTTCTCTCACTAATACAGCTACATTACAAAAATCTCTGTGCGACATTTTTCTGGGTTGCAATTAAGCAGACCAAGTCTGCCTAATCTAATAGTTTCAGTGTAATTGCTCCATACTGCACGGTACGTAATAACATACGTAATTTTGCTCTAACTTATCCACCTATATATTAACTTGTTCAGATTGAACAAGTTTGTGGGTTTCAGTACAGCAGGCCCATTTTTTTTTGTACATATAATACACTTATATACAGAAAATGTTGAACCCCAGGGCTAAGGGTCAAGGACGAGGGCGTGGGCATTCAATTACTGCAGGGGGCAGAGGCCGTGGTCCTGGGCAGGGTGAGACAGTACCTGCTGATGAGGGAGCAGGGGAACGCCGCAGAGCTACACTCCCTAGCTTCATGTCTGAACTTACAGGGACATGTGGTAGAGGACTGTTGAAACCACAACAGTGCGAACAGGTGATGTCATGGATTGCGGACAATGCTTCAAGTAATTTGTCCACCAGTCAGTCTTCCACGCAGTCCACCCACGTTACCCAAGGGAGCACTCCTCTGGCTCCTCCACCTCAACCTCCTTCCCCCCAGTCTGCCCCCTCCCAGGAAAATTTGGAATGCGATCCGGCATACTCTCAGGAACTGTTTTCTGGACCCTTCCCAGAGTCACAAACACTTCTCAGGTTGCTGCTGACCTCTTTCCCGATGCCCAAGTTTTCCAACTGTCGCAGTCTGTGGGTGATGATGATGACATTGTTGACTTAGTGGAAGAAGTGTGTAAAGAGGTGTCGGACGATGAGGAGACACGGTTGTCAGACAGTGGTGAAGTTGTTGTCAGGGCAGGAAGTCCGAGGGGGGAGCAGACTGAGGAATCGGAGGATGACGAGGTGACTGACCCAAGCTGGGTTGATAAGCCGAGTGAAGACAGTCCTTCTGAGGCGGAGGCGAGTGCTGCACCAGAACAGGTTGGAAGAGGCAGTGGGGTGGCCAGAGGGAGAAGCAGGGCCAGAGCTGGTGCATCAGCAGCAACTGTTTCACGTAGTGAAGCTCCCGTGGCGAGGCCTAGATGTTCGCAAGTCTGGAGGTTCTTTAAAAAAAAGTGAGGATGACCGACGGACTGTGGTGTGCAACCTGTGCCACACCAGGATCAGCAGGGGTGCCACCACTACTAGCCTAACCACCACCAGCATGCGCAGGCATATGAGTGCTAAACACCCGACTCAATGGAACCAAGGCCGTTCACCTCCTGCTGGTCACACCACTGCTCCTTCCCCTGTGTCACTCGCTGCCTCTGCTAGTCAACCCCCTCCCGCCGGAAAACCACACCTTCGCCTCCACGATCCTCTACAGTGTCCATCAATGTGTCCCTGCGCAGCGTTCAGCTGTCTTTACAGCAGACGCTGGAGTGCAAGAGGAAATACAGTTCCACCCACCCACATGCCCAAGCCCTCAACGTCCACATCAAATTGCTGAGCCTGGAGATGCTGCCCTATAGGCTGGTAGAGACCGAGCCCTTTCGCAATCTCATGGCGGTGGTTGCCCCTCGGTATTCAGTCCCCAGCCGCCACTATTTTTCCCGATGTGCCGTCCCATCCCTACACCAGCACGTGTCGCAGAACATCATCCGTGCCCTGACCAACGCTGTTTCTGAGAAGGTCCACCTAACCACGGACACGTGGACAAGTGCTGCCGGGCAGGGACACTATATCTCACTGACGGCACATTGGGTTAACTTGGTGGAGGCTGGGACCGAGACTGCCCCTTGGGCCGCTCATGTACTGCCCACACCGAGGATTGCGGGGCCTACCTCGGTCACGGTCTCTCAGATGTACTATGCCTCCTCCTCCGACCCCTCCTCCTCCTCCACCTCCTCCTCCGAATTACCATCCGTGGGCACGGCGCCTTCAGTCGGTAGCTCTAGGTGCAGCAGCAGTGCCGTGGGTAAGCGCCAGCAGGCGGTGCTCAAACTGCTGAGCTTAGGTGACAAAAGGCACACCGCCCAAGAGCTGTTACAGGGCATCACGGCGCAGACCGATCTGTGGCTGGCACCGCTGAACCTCAAGCCAGGCATGGTTGTGTGTGACAACGGGTGTAACCTGGTGGCGGCTCTGCAACTCGGCAGACTGACACATGTGCCATGCCTGGCCCACGTAATCAATCTAATAGTTCAGCGGTTCCTCAAGACATACCCCAATCTGTCTGATTTGCTCACCAAGGTGCGCCGCATCTGTGCGCATTTCCGCAAGTCGACCACAGATGCTGCCACTCTCTGGGCAGCGCAGCGCCGCCTACAACTTCCTGCTCACCCACTGTTGTGCGACGTACCCACAAGATGGAATTCGACATTAAACATGTTATCCAGAGTTTACCAGCAGCGCAGAGCGATTGTAGACTGCCAGATGTCAACTTCCACCAGAACTGGTAGTCAGGTCACTCAGATTCCTCAAGTCTACAATGAGGAGTGGACGTGGATGTCTGATATCTGCCAGGTGTTGAGCAACTTTGAGGAGTCAACACAGATGGTCAGCGGCGATGCCGCCATTATCAGCCTCACCATCCCGCTGCTTTGCTTGTTGAAAAACTCACTGCTCAGCATGAAGTCGGATGCTTTGTGCTTGTTACAAGAGACGGTGGAGGAAGATATGTCGCTTGATAGCCAGAGCACCATCCGGTCTGTTTCTCAGCGCGTATCGGAGGAGGGGGATGAGGATGAGGAGGAAGAGGAGGAGAATGTCGGTGAGACAGAAGAGGGTACCAGTGCTCAGTCCTTCTTAACTCTTGAGCATGTATGGGCTGAAGAGGAGGACTTGGAGGAGGAGGAGGAGGAAATGGAGAGTCAGGCCAGTGAGGAGAGGGAATTCTTGCGTGTTGGGACTCTGGCGCACATGGCAGACTTCATGTTAGGCTGCCTATCCCGTGACCTTCGCGTTAGCAGCATTTTTTCAAACACTGATTACTGGGTGTTCACTCTCCTGGACCCACGGTACAAGCAGAACCTTTCCACTCTCATCCCTGTAGAGGAAAGGAGTATGAGAGTGAATCAATATCAAGAGGCCCTGGTGCACAAGCTGAAACAATCCTTCCCATCTGACGCCGCTAGCGGCAGAGGGCATGGTTCTGTGGGCCAAGTAGCGGGGGAGAGGAGGCGAGCAGGCAGCTTGTCCAGCACTGGCAGGGGAATGCTCTCCAAGGCCTTTGCCAGTTTTATGTCACCCCAGCCAGACACTGTCACCTGTCCCCAGTCTAGGCAGAGTATGAGTGAGCTTTACAGAAAGATGGTGAGGGAGTACCTAGCTGACCATACCAACATCTGGACCGATCACTCTGCTCCATTCAACTACTGGGTTTCAAAGCTGGACATGTGGCCTGAACTGGCGCTGTACTCCTTGGAGGTGCTGGCCTGCCCTGCCGCTAGCGTGTTGTCAGAGTGGGTATTCAGTGCAGCTGGTGGTGTCATCACCGATAAGCGTACACGCCTGTCAACTGACAGCGCTGACAGGCTGACGCTTATTAAAATTAACAAAGCCTGGATTTCACCGGAATTCAAATCTCCTCCGGGGAAAAGCAGCTAAAGATTAACATTACTTATGTGTCTGATTCCTCTTCTCTACTCCTCCTACTCCTCCTCTTTCTTGTCGTCTTTGCCTAACGCTGACCCAAAAAACGCAATTTTTTAGAGGTACAACTGGCACTCTTTTACCACAATTTTTCCGGAGGGCCACCTACAGGCCCTCTCTTTAAACAATTTTTCCGGAGGTCCACCTACAGGCCCTCTCTCCAAACAATTTTTCTGGAGGTCCACCTACAGGCCCTCTCTCCAAACAATTTTTCCGGAGGTCCACCTACAGGCTGTGTCAGGCTAAATTTTTGGGTGCTTCACCAGCTACCGCATACTAACTCAGTCGCTCTATTGTCATCGCTGCCATACAGGGCCCCGAAAATGTTTATGTGGTTCGCCTGCTCCCGCAGTGTCACTCGCTCACTCTGTTGTCACCGCCATGCTGCGTCAGGCTAAATTTTTGGGTGGCTCACCTGCTACCTCATCTAACTTGGTCACTTGTTGGTGTCACTGCCATGCTGTGTCAGGCTTATGCCTGCATCGTGTGGCTGGGGATAGGAGAGCAGTGCCAGCATGGGCATGGGTGATGGACCTTCGTTGCACCTAGTTGGGTGCTTCCCTAACATGTGATGGGCATGTGCCTCGCTTTTCTTGGTCTGGGTGAGCACAATTGCTATGAGGGTAACCACCAGGCTGTTGCAGGAGAATTTGGGGTAATGGTGGGATTAGGCAGCCTCAGAGGCATCCATGCATGCTGCCCCTGCTGTTTCCCATCCATTTCCGTGGTGTTTCCATCATTTTCTGATGTTTCCAGGTTTTCACCCAGCCTTCCCTAGGCAGCGCCTTGGTCCCCTGCAAAAAATGCTCGAGTCTCCCATAGACTTCAGTGGGGTTCGTTACTCGAAACGAGCACCCGAGCATCGGGAAAAGTTTGTCTCGAATAACAAGCACCCAAGCATTTTAGTGCTCGCTCATCTCTAGTAATTAACCAACATCCTTCTACATATTCATGTTTCTGATCGGTATAGTCTCATTAATGGTGGGCAGGCAGAGATGGCTTATGTCATTCACTTCTGTCTTCCTGCCCATTTCAGTCTGCATTGCTGGGGATAACAGAGGATTAGTTTTTTATTAGATAAGGATTTCTTTTTTCTTTTATTTTTAATAGCTAGTACCGAAGGACTGTCAAGGCTGGGGACCTGGCTGTTGGTTTGATAAGTTTGTACAAGTGCATTTACTGAACCTGTTTAAATATAAATTTGTATGACATACAGTAGTTGATCTTTATTTTAAGCCTGCTGTATATCAAGGCTATATGGAGGAGATTTGTATTATAAATCATATTCTGGGTACTTAGGGTACAACATGGACACAAAGTTATTTGGATTTTCAAATGACCATGCTGTTGTTATAATGGTTTTATAATTTGCACAATTAACCTTGGGTTCTTATGAAGAGGGTGAAAGTGTTGTGCTGCTCTCCCAATAGAAACTGCAGTCCAAAGATAACAAAAAGAAAACATTAATCGCCCCAGGGGTGCCAGGCATAACAACAGCAAAAGCACTAATCCATCCTTAAAATAGAGAGAACAAACTATGGTTTGCTGTGGCTTGTCTCCTGAAGGATTGCTTCTTTTTGCCATATTTTTTCTTGCTAGACTTTTGGATCATGATGATGAGTGAGAAACGTCAGTGTACAAACATCAACGCTTCCATTATAATTAGCACAAATTATTTTTTACAATGTTTTTGGATTGCAGCTATTTTGTAGTTGAACCTTCTGTGTTCTTTTAAAGAGTAAAATAGTTCTATATAATGGGACAGCTTTATCAATATATTCAGGTCACAGTTATTTCATATTGCGTATATTGTGTCAGAATTTAAACAGTGGATTTATTGAAGGTGACATAGGCTGGTCATTGAGCACTGTAGTATAATTTCCTGTGGCTATATTAGAAAGTTCATTTTTCATCGGGGAAGATTTCATATGTCTTACTAAGTTAAAAGCTACAAACTTACACTAAGGCCCCTTTTAGACAGCGGTATTTTTGCGGGTCCGCATTACTGCAAACCCGCAAAAATACGGGGGACGCCCGGCGTGTGTGTTCCGCAGCGCTCGGAACACACGACGGGCGGCCCCATTGAAAATGCCTATACTTGTCCGTGCGTACGAACGGGCCCTTACTTGCAATATGGTACAGTGCCTTGCAAAAGTATTCGCTCCCTGGAACTTTTCGACCTTTTGCCACATTTCAGGCTTCAAGCAAAAAGATATAACATTTTAAATTTTTGGTGAAGAATCAACAACAAGTGGGTCACAATTGTGAAGTGGAACGAAATTTATTGGATCATTTAAACTTTTTTTGTAATAATAAAACTGAAAAGTGGAGCGTGCAAAATTATTCGGCCCCCTTGCATTAATACTTTGTTGAGCCACCTTTTGCTGCGATTACAGCTGCAAGTCGCTTGGGGTATGTCTCTATCAGTTTTGCACATCTAGAGACTGAAATTCTTGCCCATTCTTCCTTGCAAAACAGCTTGAGCTCTTTGAGGTTGGATGAAGAGCGTTTGTGAACAGCAGTTTTCAGCTCTTTCCACATATTCTCAATTGGATTCAGGTCTGGACTTTGACTTGGCCATTCTAAGACCTGGGTATGTTTATTTTTGAACCATTCCATTGCAGATTTTGCTTTATGTTTGGGATCATTGTCTTGTTGGAAGATAATTCTCCGTCCTAGTCTCAGGTCTTTTGCAGACTCCAACATGTTTTAATCCAAAATGGTCCTGTATTTGGCTCCATCCATCTTCCCATCAATTTTAACTATCTTCCCTTTCCCTGCTGATGAAAAGCAGGCCCAAACCATGATGCTGCCACCACCATGTTTGACAGTGGGGATGGTGTGTTCAGGGTGATGAGCTGTGTTGCTTTTACGCCAAACATATAGTTTTGCATTGTTTCCAATTTTGGTTTCATCTGACCAGAGCACCTTCTTCCATATGTTTGGTGTGTCTCCCAGGTGGCTTGTGGCAAACTGTAGACAAGACTTTTTATGGATATCTTTGAGAAATGGCTTTCTTCTTGCAACTCTTCCATAAAGGCCAGATTTGTGAAGTGTTTTGACTGATTGTTGTCCTATGGACAAACGCTCCCACCTCAGCTGTAGATCTCTGCAGTTCATCCAGAGTCATCATGGGCCTCTTGGCTGCATCTCTGATCAGTCTTCTCCTTGTTTGAGATGAAAGTTTAGAGGGATGGCCGGGTCTTGGTAGATTTGCAGTGGTCTGATTCTCCTTCCATTTCAATATGAGTGCACTATGGGATGTTTAAAGCTTGGGAAATCTTTTGGTATCCAAATCCGGCTTTAAACTTCTCCACAACAGTATCGCGGACCTGCCTGGTGTGTTCCTTGGTCTTCATGATGCTCTCTGTGCTTTAAACAGAACCCTGAGACTATCACATAGCAGGTACATTTATATGGAGACTTGATTACACACAGGTGGATTCTATTTATCTTCATCAGTCATTTAGGACAACATTGGATCATTCAGAGATCCTCAATGAACTTCTGGAGTGAGTTTTCTGAATTGAAAGTAAATGGGCCAAATAATTTTGCACGCCCAACTTTTCAGTTTTATTATTACAAAAAAAGTTTAAATGATCCAATAAATTTCGTTCCACTTCGCAATTGTGGTCCACTTGTTGATTCTTCACCAAAAATTTAAAATGTTATATCTTTTTGTTTGAAGCCAGAAATGTGGCAAAAGGTTGAAAAGTTCCAGGGGACCAAATACTTTCGCAAGGCACTGTATATAAAAGTAGCATATCTTTTGCAAAATGCGCATTCCAAGTTACAGTTATGCACCAAGAATCATAACAACACTATTACCTATATTTCATGTTGAGGATATAACTGTCCTTCCCTCTGCTTGGATACTCTGTGAGAAACAGCACAGAAGTAAAATAGTAACATATACATAGTAAAATAGTAACATAGGCCGAAAAAAGACATCTGTCCATCCAGTTTGGCCTGTTATCCTGCAGGCTACAAACCCCTGTGAGGTAGAAGCCAATTTTCCCCACTTTAGGGGAAATAAATTCCTTCCCGACTCCAATCAGGCAATCAGAATAACTCCCTGGATCAACAACCCATCTCTAGTAACTATAACTTGAAATATTATTACACTCCAGAAATACATCCAGGCCCCTCTTGAACACTTTTAGTGAACTTACCATGACCACCTCCTCAGGCAGAGAGTTCCATAGTCTCACTGCTCTTACCATAATGAATCCTCTTCTATGTTTGTGTACAAACCTTCTTTCCTCCAGACGCAGAGGATGTCCCCTTGTCACTGTTCTGATGATAAAAAGATCATGGGAGAGATCTCTGTACTGACCCCTGATATATTTATACATAGTTATTAGATCTCCCCTCAGTCGTCTTTTTTCTAAAGTGAACAACCCTAATTTTGATAATCTTTCTGGGTACTGTAGTCCACCCATTCCAGTTATTACTTTAGTTGCCCTCCTCTGAACCCTCTCCATCTCTGCTATGTCTGCCGTGTTCACAGGAGCCCAGAACTGTACACAGTACTCCATGTGCGGTCTGACTAGTGATTTGTAAAGTGTCAGGACTATATTCTCATCATGGGCATCTATGCCTCTTTTGATGCAACCCATCTTATTGTCCCTGGCAGCACCTGTCTGACACTGGTTTCTACAGCTTAGTTTGCTGTTCACTAAAATTCCTATGTCTTTTTCCATGTCAGTGTTACCCAGTGTTTACTATTTAGTATGTGCTGATGACTTGCATTATTCCTTCCCACTTATCTTCCCAAATCTCCAATCTATCCTGATCCCTCTGTGGCAGTGTACTGTCCTCTTCTGTGTTAATTACTTTACACAGTTTAGTGTCATCTGCAAAAATTGATATTTTACTGTGCAAGCCTTCTACAAGATCATTAATAAATATATTGAAGAGAATAGGGCCCAGTACTGACCTCTGTGTTACCCCACTAGTGACAGTTACCCAATCTAAGTGTGTACCGTTAATAACCACCCTCTGTTTTCTATCACTGAGCCAGTTACTTACCCATATACAGACATTTTCTCCCAGTCCAAGCATTCTCATTTTATATACTAACCTTTTATGTGGTACCGTGTCAAATGCTTTGGAGAAGTCCATATATATGACATCCATTGATTCGCCGTGGTCAAATCTAGAACTTACCTCCTCATAGAAACTGATTAAATTAGTTTGACGTGACCGATCCCTTATGAAGCCATGCTGATATGGAGTTATTTGCTTATTTTCATTGAGGCAGGGTAGTGGAGTCGCAGTCGGAGTTGTGGAGTCGGTGTCCATTTTGGTGGAGTCGGAGTTGGAGTCGGTATAAAATCGACCGACTCAGACACCAAAAATATATCATAAATTGGTACATTTAGTTCAATGCAGCAAGTGCTGAATATATTTTCATAAGAATTTGGGAAAATGATGAAATGTCCTAAAGATGTCTGTTCTATTCCTGCTTTTAGTTGAGATAACTGTGTGCTGCCCTTTATGTAAATGCTCAGCAATGAAGGTCCTCTGCTACAGGTCAGAGATAAAAGGCATTGGGAAGGAATAACTGCACTCATCTCAGATCTACTAGAGAAAACAAGATTACAAGGGTTTTTTCACTAGTTACAAAGATTAGCTTTAAACATTAAGGGACAGTTAAAACATGACATTTTCTAAATACAGTGGTCAGTAGATTTTTACTTTAGTTATGAACTATAGACAGTTCAGCAGGTCTCTCACTGTACACAGGTTTCTATGGTAACCTGCAGACCAGAAAGACTGTTATCTGATTGGCTGAGAGCAGTGAAGAATGATGGGACTGAGCTCTAAGTGATTACCTGCACTAAGCAATCCTGGGGATGTTTTAATGTATATTCAATAAAAGTAAATTTTTAGGGTAGTTACCAGATCTCTCAGTGAAACAAGTTAATATTTACCCGTCATATAGTCATTTTCAGTGATTTGTTCAGTAAGCAAAAGGTACAAGTGTTGTGAGGACTGAGAAGCATGGCTGTACCTACAGTTGTGTTAGAAAACACAATCTCCTGTTCTGTCAGAGTAAGTTAATATATGCTAATAACTGCTGGAGACCTACCCAGAGCCTGAGGAGACAGAGTAAGTGCAAACTGCCTGTTAGCCAGTGAATCAATGTGCTGAGACCCCTTTAAGGCATGTACTTCTTAGTATATCTAGACTTTCAATAAACTGTGCATAAATCACTTGTCCAGTGCATGTTTTTTTTGTATGCTCTATGTTTTAGTTTGCTTTTCCTCACCTAAAACACCTAGGGCCCTATGTATGAAAACTGTCTGGGTGTAGAAGTTTATTTGTTACCCATAGAAACCAATCAGAGCTCCCCTTTCGTTTCATATATTGCTCTGAAGCAATGAAATGAAAGGGTAGCTCTGATTAGTTGCTATGGGCAACAAAGAAAGTCTTAGACCTAGACAGTTTTTATACATCAGGCCCTTAGTGAGCTGTACCCAGAGAAAAGCCTGATACTGCAAGCTCAGAATAAAGATATCTAGTAAAACATACTGTATCACAAACTTTTTTTTGTCATTATATATCTGCACTGTTGATTTATGAAAAGTTTGTTTAAAGTTAACACTTAAACATGCGCCCTGTATTAGGGAATCTGAGTCGAGAGTCGGAGTCAGAGTTAGAGGAAATTGAGGAGTCGGAGTCGGGGCTTTGGCTTACCGACCCCACAGCCCTGCATTGAGGTACTCCAAGATAGCATCTCTTAGAAAACCTTTAGACAGTTTACCCACAACAGATGTTAAACTTACCGGCCTATAGTTTCTGGGCTCTGTTTTTGGACCCTTTTTGAATATTGGCACCACATTTGCTATGTGCCAATCCTGTGGAACAGTTCCTGTCAGTATAGAGTCCTTAAATATCAGAAATAAGGGTCTAGCCATGACATTACTTAATTCTCTTAGGATACGGGGGTGTATGCCGTCCGGTCCTGGCGATTTGTCTATTTTAATCTTTTTAAGACGTCGCTGTACTTCTTCCTGGGTCAGACACTGCACTTTTAATGGGGAATTTACTTTTATATTCTGCATTTCATCTGACAGTTTATTTTCCTCAGTGAATACAACTTTGCTTTCTCCTCAGTAGAGACGAGCGAATCATTCAAAATTTTATTCGCCGATCTGAAGTTTAAATGCCCAGAGCAGCTTAATGAGATCCGCGCAGAGATACAGCAGGGTGAGTGACAAAATATTTGAGAAGTAAAAACATGTTAAAAAATTAGTGTACTGTATTGTATATATACCAGCAGTGAGTGCCAATAATGAAAAAAGTATAGAAGGACAACGTGGGCGTGCGTAGTGCGCTGCAGTAATTTTCTTTCATGCTAGGCCACGCCTCTAGCTCGACCCAAACAAGTGAAGGTATTCTTAGATACATTCCCCTTCACAGTAATTTGCCTTAGGCTACTTTCACATATGTGGTGTTTCTGCAGGCTGTTCTGCATTATTTGTCCTGCCAATTCCAGGAGTTCTTGCCGAATAGCGGCCGCATCAGCGCCGTCCCCCATTATTGTTAATGGTGCTGGCCGTTCTCCCGTTTGTGTCAGGCAAATGCACTAGTGTGAAAGAAAGTACCCTTAGATATATGCCCCTTCATAGTTAGCGCTTCCTCTTCCTACAAACAGACTCAAAGACGTGCTCATGCTGCAGCTAATGTCAGTGGGCGATATCAAAAGTATTCCCACCACACCGTGTTAACGATATTAAGAAATTAATTGCGACGATAAATATCTATTTAGAAGAAAAAAATGGATATGATATGGTCCCCCTCTCATCTATAATATCTTCATAGTAGTATAGTGTTAGTATTAAAAAGAGTCATTATATAACAATTGTGTACGGATTTATGTTGCAGAGCACCGCGAACGACAGCGTCACCACAGTCACCGTCGAGGCCGGATGGCCCCTACAGTACCTTCAGTTTCTAGTAAGTGTAAACATATTTAATTTATTTTAAATCAAAGCTACGTGGGAGTGCAGCTGCAGTGATATAAAAGCACTAGTGGTTAGGAATGGGATCATCCAGCCCAAAACTATTCCCATGTATGAACATCAGAAGTTACAACTGTTCATTAGAGTTGAATGTAATGCCATTATTTAATGATTTTTGACAGCTGCTGCACCACAGAGGAGCGCCTCTCACCCTCCTCCACCCCAGCGAGAGAGGACCCCACCTGCCCCTCCAACACCACCAGCCCAACTTCCAGAGGTAGAAGGTAGGTAAAATAAAAAGTGTAATGGGTGGACCTTCTGTCATCAAAATATAAGCTAAATGTATGTTTTAACTTTTGTAGCTCCAACCGTCAGGGAGGAGTTTTCCCCTGGACCATGGGAAGACCACGCAGTATGGGTGTCCAGTAAGTACAAATCCCAAACTGACCATGTGTGGCCTTCTCAGTGAGCAGTTCAAAATAAAAAAAGGCTCAATACAGATACATGTCACTGAATAACTCGTTCCAGTACATATACCAAATATATAATGATTGTAGTAGTGAAGTATTCTGATCCAGGTTCTGGTTTTAAATTTTAGAATTTTTTTGTGGGAAAACCACTTTTACTCGATCATACTAATTATATTACTGTTTCCACCCCTACAGATATCCCCACTGACTTTGAAGTGGAGGCAGCCTTACGCCGTTTCGGGACCAGGCTCCACACTGCCTCCTGGCTTATTCGCGGCCTGCAGCTGGAGCACCAAGAGCTGCAGGAGATGATGGCCAGACGTCGGCAAAGGCTGGCGTAACCTTTTTATTGTTTCTTTATTATATTATTTATTATTTGTAAAAAGTTATTATTTATTACTAAAATATTTTTGTAAAACCTGTGTTTTGAGTGTTTTGTTAACCCTTTAACACCTTCCTGACATAGTGTGAAGAAGACAGGGATATAAGTTTAGGCCGAAGGCTGAAAAAATTGTCCAATGGCCATTTTCCCATACTAATGAACACAGCGGTGTCTGCCGGCCGACGTATTAATAAATTACGCACACTACGGTTCACTGATTATAATTTACAGTAAAAGAAAAAGGCTAGGCTTGTTTGGATAACAAGCCTGTACATTCTGCCTTGTAACATAGGCAGTGAAAATTATATATGAGCTTTTCATGGCTGCCATGGCCAGTAGTAGTAGGGGACGGGGTATATCAGCAGAGAGTGATTGGTAAATACAATAAACTGCGGTGGAGTGTAACAATCTCCGCTAATGTAACTTGTAATGGGAGGTGGAGGTAACAACAGTGTAAAAATTTTATTTTTTAATTTAATTTCTTTTGGAGTAAAGGCTGAGGCTCCAAAACAAATTTAAGAATACTAAATAGAACTATTAGTAACGGTAACAACTGGTACACTCCTGCTAAGCGTAGAAAATGGAGGAGGAGGTAGACAACGGTGTTTGGTTTTTAAAAGGGATTTGGTTTGGAGACTTCAGGTTCGCACAGCCCATGACATGACACAAGACGTTTGGCAGTAACGTTATGCGCCGGCTGACAGCAACAGTGGGAAACAAATAGGTAGGGCAGCACACCACAGGATACGTAGTTGAGGGTGCACGTCTCCAGGGAGGGTGGTGAATCCCTTCCAAAAGCGATCAGCATACAAAAAACAAAGCTGGAGGAGACAGCACATCCTTGGTAAAATTTTATTCCGGATGCTACGTTTCGGCCAGGGAGGCCTTTATCAAGCATGCAGTGGGAAGACACTCAGACTATTGTGCCCTGCAAGGCCTGATCTAATCACGAACCTCAGCAAGAGGAGTATGAAATTCAGATGTAATCGAGCCTTTATTCATTTTTATAAAGGTGTTTTTTTGAACACTGCCAGGTGACAGTTTTGTCCTTTTGGGTGTCACCTTCCCCTCAGCGGCACTAAAAACCCTCTCTGACCTGACACTTGAGGCTGGGCAGGAAAGAAGCCCTAGTGTATATTAGGACAGTTCGGGCCACTGTTGTAATCTGCCTGCCCAGAAGTCCAGGGGGACTGTCTGAAACCTGTGGCCAGGTTACTACATAGCTTCTCCCACAATGATGCTAATTTCTTCTCCCTTTCCGGTGGAGGAAAACAATCCCCCATGTTGGATTGATACCGCGAGTCCAGAAGCATCGCCAGCCAGTATTCGTCTGTCTGACTTATTTTTAGGATACACCTGTCGCTCCGTAAGCATGTGAGCATACAGCTCACCATCCTGGCCTGTGTGCCCAAGGAGCCAGTTCTTTCCATCTCAGCCTCTCTCAGGGACTCTTCAGTGTCCTTGAAAGTCTCATCAACATCAGCCTCCAGACCCTCCATCTGTGTCTCCTCCTCCTGGTCAACATCGTCATCCTCATTAAAATCCTCCTCCTCCTCCCCCCCTCCTCTAACTGAAGCTCCTCATCCTCATCCTCCTCCTGCTTCGCAAGCGAACTTTGGCATTGGGGCTCCCCTACAGTGACAGCATGGCGGGTAGACAAATGACCAGGATTTCCTTCCCCCATTGCCCCCTGCTGCATGAGCGTGAGTGTCTTTTCCAGCACAAATATTAGTGAAATTACGTTGTTCACACCGCAGCTGTCCTGGCTGACGAATTTTGTGGCTTCTTCAAAGGGCGTTAGAACAGTGCAGGCATCTCGGACCAGCCTCCACTGACGGAAATCAAAGCAAATCAAACCTGCTCCCTATGGTCGAAGATTCTGGCTGCTGCTGGACAAAATCGTCCACTGCTCTACGCTGCTGAAGGAGCCGCTGCAACATATGAAGAGTGGAATTCCACCGGGTCGGCACGTCACCTATTAAGCGGTGTGGCAGAAGACCATTTTGTCGCTGCAGTTTCAGCAGAGCGTGGCAAGATACATATGAATGGCTCAAATAAGTGCAAAGCTTCCGCGACTTTGCCAGCACTGTGCGCAGGCCAGTGAATGTTTTGAGAAATCTCTGCACCACTAGATTTAGGACATGTGCCATACAGGGAGCATGCGTGAATTGACCCAGGTTTAGCACTGCCACTATATTTGTCCCATTGTCACTCACTACCTTGCCCACTTCCAGCTAGTGTGGAGCCAGTGCGCTATTTGCTGCTTCATGTAATGCAGCAAGCGTTGGCCTGTGTGGCTGCTACTGTCAAGACAAACTAAGTCTAACACTGGGGTTAACTCTCTTCCCTGACGCTCCAGCAGGCGGACTGCCTGTGGAGGTGGAAGCAGATAGCTGTTGGGTGGTCTGCTGCAATCCTGGCTGGAAAGCGCGTGGAGGTGCCAACAGCAATTGGCTCGCTTGCTGGGGGGTTCCTGACTCGTTGCTACTAAATACATTCAGCATTGCTCCAGGTGTCCACCGTGACGTGCACGGTGCTGCAGAGAGACAGCTGCAGGGAGCGTCCAATATTGCCAGGAACCTGTTTCCTTTATGAGATATACAGGTTTCAGTTTCCCAGTCTGTATCTGGGTAGTTGAAGTCCCCCATAATAACGACCTCATTATGATTTGCCGTCTCATCTATTTCATTAAGAAGTAGATTTTCTGTTGAATCTGGTATATTAGGTGGTTTATAATAAACTCCTATTAGTATTTTATTATTGTTTTTGGCTCCATGTATTTCTACCCACAGTGACTACACATGTTCATGTCCCTCACTTATATCTTCCCGGAGTGTAGGCTTTAGACAGGACTTTACATAAAGGCAGACCCCTCCTCCTCTCCGGTTTTGACGATCCTTTCTAAACAGATTGTAACCCTGTACGTTAACGACCCAGTCATAGCTATCATCCAGCTATGTCTCAGGTTTTCCCACTATGTCATAGTCCTCTTCACACATCACTAATTCCAGTTCACCAGTTTTATTAGTCAGTATTCTGGCATTAGTGTACTGTACATACAACTAAGGCTACTTTCACACTTGCATTGTAAGGATCCGTTTGTGAGATCTGTCACAGGCTCTCATAAACGGTCCAAAACTGATCAGTTTTGTCCTAATGCATTCTGAATGGAAAAGGATCCGTTCAGAATGAATCAGTTTTGCCTTAGTTTGCTTCAGTTCAGTCAGCATTCCGTTTTGAAGGCGGACACTA
This sequence comes from Rhinella marina, assembly GCA_900303285.1. Taxonomy (NCBI): domain Eukaryota; kingdom Metazoa; phylum Chordata; class Amphibia; order Anura; family Bufonidae; genus Rhinella; species Rhinella marina. The sequence continues at coordinate 54,314 of ONZH01019946.1, forward strand.
AAATGCTGCTTGCTGCTTGCTATTTAAAAGATAATACAACCAGATCCGTTCAAAATTGGGTTACCTTGGTTGATATTTTGCCCAGTCTTCTCCCTACTTTCCTCACTAACCCAGCCCCCACTAACCCCCCTCTGTCCCATCCTATGTCCCACTCTCTATCTACACTATCTACCCCCTTATTAGTATAAACCCCCACCCTCCCCCCAGATCCTAGTTTAAAATCTCCTCCAGGTGTCTAAGCATTTTTCCCCCAGGGCAGTTGCATCCTCCCCATTACGGTGCAGCCCGTCCCTACTGTAGAGTCTGTAGCCGACAGAGAAGTCGGCCTAGTTCTCCATGAACCCAAACCCTTCCTGCACCAGCTTCTGAGCCACTTATTTAACTCTCTAAGCTCCTGTTGTCTCTCTAGTGACGCTAGTGACTACCCTGGAGGTCCTGGACTTGAGCTTCTCTCCTAGTTCCCTAAAATCATTTTTAAGGACCTCATCTCCCTCTGACTTTGTCATTGATGCCAATGTGTACCATGACTGTATGTCTTCCCCAGCCCCACCCAACAACAGAAAACAACACAGGAATGAAATTGAGAACAATGTAAAAAGAATAGTATCATTGTAGAGATGCTGTATCAATCTCAGTTACACTGCCTCGACGGTCTAGCAATCTACTGGAGTCTTTTTTCAGTAAATATTTAGCAAAACAAAGAAGCAAAAATTAAGTACAAAATGAAATGTGCAGTAAACAGTAAACACCATGGTGGTCGTTTTAGACACTGGTCTTAATACCCCTTTAGCTGGCGGTGGATGTGAGGAATTTAGGCAGAGGCGCAGCCTCCACATAACTTTGGTGTATCCATCGCTCCCTTGCTGGCATAGATTTAGACCATTTTCTATGCCTAAAACACGAGTAGAAAATGATAAGGGCCAGCCCCCTTCCCTGCCCACACTTTTCCCCCTTTTTAGACCTGATGTGTGTGTATATATATATATATATATATATATATATATATATATACTCAGTAAGCAAACTAGAATAGAAAGAAAAAAGGGGGAGGAGCATAATGGGAAAGCAAGAAAACATTGGGAGTGCAGATGTTATTTGTAATCTAACCAATCTGTAATGCTACCCCACATCCATGATGTCTATGAACAGATAAAGCCATCCATTTGATTGCTAAGTATGGTACGTATTTTATATTTGCATGAGGTTTTTTGAACCATTGAATATCCAATATAGAACATACTCCATCATGTAATAAAGAGGTAAATAATGCATGATGTGATAAATCAAGGCTGCATTTAAAAAAAACAATATATATGACAGTATACCAATAGTAAACAAACAAAGTAGAACAGAAGAAGAAAGAGAGAGGAGGAGAAAAGAGGGAGGGGGCAGCAAGACAGAATTTGGACATATATAATGTGGCATCTAGCCAATCTGCCGTATCTACATTATCTTTCAAGATATCCATGGGGTCCATCAATTGAATTATTATTAGAGGTGAGCGAAGTTATCAAAATTTTGAGCTGGCTGCTTCGCCGAAGTTCACAAACAAATTCAATTCGTTCCAAATTATTTCATCATGAATCGCATTCCATTGTATTTTAGTCACATTGAGGCCTTTCAGGGGTCCTCACATCATCACATTGGGCGCACGCAAGATTTAGCTCATTTTCTTCAATCAAGATGGACGGACATCACCTCTGAGAGCAAATGGATGAGTTGAGTATGTGTCACGGGGAGCCAGCAACGCACTTCCTCTGTGCAGCGCCGCCGGAATCCCGCTGCTGTGCTGGAGCGAGGATGCATTGTGCGTCCTCGTCTCCATGACAACAGGGGCGGGGAGGACCCAGCGCACATTCAGTCTCAGCACGGCCGGCGTCCTCCCCACCCCCCTAGACAACGAGCAGGCGGGGTTCTGAGCGCTGGCAGGGAGGCCAGTGCTCAGTTGTGAATTATTTATGTTTTAGGTCACTTGACCTACCTAGATCTTTGGGCGTTGGTAGGGAAGCCAGCGCTCAGCTGTTCCAGTTTGAATTAGGTCACGTGACGCTGCTTCGTCACGTGACCTACTTGGAGGCCTATTTAAACAGGCAGCCTGCTGGCCACAGGTTGCCTGTGATTGTTCTTCCTTCAAGAGCTTGCAATTTGATCTTCTGTCACTATTGAACTCGACTTCGGCTTGTGTATTCAACTACGTTCCCCGTCTCATCGTTTTGTACCGCGCTACCTCCTGGTTTTGACTTCGGCTTGTTCGTTTGACCTTGTTCCTGCTCGCTCCTTTGGCTTTCACGTGACCTCCCGGTTTGACTCTTTGCTTGGTGACCTCTCCTTATTGTGTGTGTCTGTTCTGTTGTTTGTTTTTGTGTTCTCCTTGTGTTCCCCTCCCTGTACGCCCCAGCACGTACCCAGGTTAGGGGCCGTCGACTACTTGTATACCGTCGCCTAGGACGGGTCGTACAAGTAGGCAGGGTCAGAGGTGGGGTTTAAGCTCAGGGCTGCACTTACCCCCGCACGAGTGACAGAATGTAACAGTATGTATTTTTTCCCCACCATTTTAGTAAAGATTGATTCATTGCCACAGAGTGCCAGGAAACTCGGCTTCATGGCAATTCGAATTTTTCCTGAAATTCAGATTGAAGTCAATTCATTTAGCTTCAATTCGCTCAACACTAATTATTATCATCAGGGAGCTACACTTTACTTTCAGTTATGGGGAAAAGTCATAATGTTCATGGCCAAGAAACAGCATAAAAGGCCCTTCTTGATCACAGACAATGGGGGTTAACGGAACATTATTCTGAGGAATAGCAATAAAGAGGCTGCTGGTGAAGGTGCTTCAAAGTTATGCAGATTTATTGATGTATTTACTTCTGTTTACTCACCTAAGTACTTTGAAAAAGTACACAAATATAGTCATGTGCCTGAAAAAGCAGCTATGTTTTCATTTTTTTTTAACATTGTATCATTCAGTTTTCACTACTTTTTCTCTGTACATTTTTGGATAATTTTTTTTACTTAAATACAATATAATAAAGTAGCTGAGAAACAAGCAGAACAGCCAGTACATGTTCTCCAAATACCCAGTGCTGCTGCAGTTGTAGTAAATAAAAAGGGAGGGATTAATGTGAACTTAGTAGCCTAGGGTAATAGAGGGGTTAATCGAGCTGATCGATTCTTGAGTGCGATGCTCAGGGTCAATTACATGGTTTTTGGATCAATAATCCAAAAACTGTAAACGGTTTACTCATTCTTTTATGTAAAAATCAGAAACCAGTGAGATACGTGGAAATAAGAATAAGAAGCACATAAAAGGGGGCAAATAATTTTTGTGTTATCATATAGCAATGTATCTTTAGATAGGTCAGTACTTACCTGAGTCTAACCTAAAGAACTGTTGCAATGCAGACCCCGCGCTGGATGAAAGTAAACATGGTTTTTGTGCAGGAGTAGGTGGGTAGACTCTTACAGCAACATTTGGCTTGCTTGGCTTGCCAACAAGATACATCAATGTCAAATCTTTTCCATTGCAATGAATGGTTGTATCTGAGCATTTTGCATTAAGTATGCAGCAGAATGTGCTCTAATGCCCATTCCATTTCTATAATCTTCTCATTATTCTAACCCCATCTAACTGATGTTATGTAATATTTCAGTGATATTGTTTCATTTATTTGCACAGAGCATCTGGGGAGAATTGAACTCAGAGGAATTGCTTCACTCCTTCCTGCAAAGATAAATGGTGCCAAATTAAGGAAATGTTTTTCCCCTTCCAGCAAAGCGACATAATGCTTGATAAGACGGTCACAAACAGAATGAATTTTAACTGGATATAACAGCTTTTTAGTGCACAGACAGCAGGAGCATCTGCTTGAACAAAAGTTAGCATGACAGAATCAAGAGCAAGCAAAGCTTGGGAAATTGTGTAGTTCTGCGCACTCAGGATGTAAATAAAATGAAAGGTGACTTTTCTTTTTTAGATGTCACAGCGTAAACTGCTTAATCTATGAGGTTATTTTGTGCCTATTGAATTAACCATTGACCATATCAAAAAGGCTATGGGAACTTCCTGTTTACTGCAGCTTAAGGAGACGGTCAGTAGCTTATGGAGTCCTCAGCAACCTCCAAAGCAATCAGTCATTGCTTCAATAAGATGGAACTGTGCTGCCACCATTTGGATTTTTAACATATTGTGGAAAATAATGAAATTACACTTACCGGTAATCAGTTTTCCATGAACCCAAGACATTGCCTATAAGACACCATACCGCATCCTGACAGGAAACAGGAACCTCTAAGATCACTTTAAAAGGCTACTACTCCTCCTTAGTCTGTAAATAGATCCATAGTCCTACTAAGAACTCTCAGAATAAGTATTATTATGACTCTATGTTGTGCAGTTCCTTTATTACTTCTACTAGAAGTTATAAATGAATTGCTAGCAGTCTGCATTAAGGGCACAGTCAGAGAATGGTAGCACTGATTGGATAGAGTCAGACTGTGCAAGTACACAACCCCAACTGGTTACCACCCCTCTGTACCCTGTACAGATATGAAAAAATGTTGTATGTCAGATAGGTATTTAGCTCTTTTAAATTTATGATAGTGCGCAAGTTGCCATTAGATTTTTGGACAATGTAAACAGTGGAATAGAACCCTTCTCTTATTTCTACTTGAAGCACCGGAATCAAGACCTTTTTTCTACTAAATCTGATATTTCCTTTAGTAGAGCACTGTATTTTACTGACCTTAAGTCCGTGATTTTTTATCTCTCTGGTGGGAGGTTGGTGAAGTTGAGTTGATAGCCTTCCAATGCTGAGTGCTGGTGGAGCATTGGGGCTGGTAACTAAAGACTATGTGCAACATGCAGTCCCCCAGGGTTAAGTTCTGTAGCAATAAAGGGGAGAGAGCTGTAGGAGGTGGAGAGTAAGTTTAGTCCAGATTTGATAAAGTTCAACAGTTTTACTTGAATAAACTTTTATCCAGAAAACACTTGATTTTTATCTTGGTTCTAGCAGGTTTTAGGGTAAACTGGCAGGAAAACTTGCATACCTTGCTTTCTCTCTCTGCTGTGCTAATCTCTGACTTCAGTCTGGCTACTGGACTTTCTGACAGTTCTGGTACCTTTGAGTGGGGTGCCTTTGGCTGTTGATCCCCTCTTAATAATCTGTCTATAAACTGCACGGAGTCAGAGTGCTCTATGAGCTGCTACCCTTGGGAGACTCCTGCTGCAGGATGAAGGGGGGGGGGGCACATTTCCCTCACTGCTCCATGGCTTCTCTCTTTCCAGCTCTACTATCGACTCTAAACTCATTATAGCTTACTGCAAACCCTCCCTTCGTAGAAATCAGGACTAGCTCACTTCTGCCCAAAAGGGTGAGAATGGAATGGTCAGTTCCTTTCTGTCTAAAGGTACTCTCTGCCAGATACACTGCTACCTGTTGGACAACCAGACACAGTGCATGTAATAACAGTTGCATAGCAATGTTATTAAGGCACAGTATCAGAGAACCTGGAAATAAATGATGACAGATGACATTCTTTGCTAGCATTAGAAACAGTAGCTGGCGTACTACACATGTACACCTTTGGGGGCAATTTTTTTTATTATTGCATTTTACTCATTTTGAACTAAAATATTTTTTCAATTGATCTTTATTAAATATACGTACTTTTTTTCTGGACATAGTGGCGATGCTCTTGAAGCAGCCTCTGGAATTTCTCTCTTTTCCATCAGTTGTGGAGCTGACTGGCTCCTTATCTCTGCTCTCTGACATTATAAACATCAAAGCGCAATCCTTATCTTACTGATAAGAATGTGGCTTACATCACTGTGTATGACCTCTTAGTAGTTTAGAGATAAGGATTAGGCACAAAGTGAAAATGAAAGTACCAGTCACAAAGTTAGAAAAAACAGTTAACCCTTTGTGACAGAATGGCTCAATATTTTTATAGAGGCCAATTGAAAATATTATTTTTAGCCAAAAATGAGTAAAATGCAATCATAAACAAAAAAATGCCTCTGAAGGTGTATATAACCTTTAAAAAAATAGACCCCAAACCTGTCATGTTGCTTCCAGTTTAAATGCTGTTTTTTTTGTATCCTTAAACTCCTCTGTTTTGTCTTGGTCAAAAGGACCTGTTCTGTCTAGGCAGCAGTTTTAGTCCGACTGATTCTCAGCATATTTGGCAGTCCCCAGTAAAGTTAATGGGGCTCGATGGCAATTATGTCGTTTCTGGCAATACCAGATCCAGAGTGAACTGGCAGGCTGTTCCCTAACGCTAGTGTGAAACTAGACTAAGGCTATCAAACATTTGTTCTTGAACAGATCTAGATTCCTTAACCTACTTTAAATTCATAGTAGATCTGACTGTTTTAAGGATCTACTGTATTCCTGACTAAACATCAGAGGATGAATCCAAGTCCCAAATCTGCCATTTTTCTGCCAAATCAGAGTTACTAAAGTCCAATCCTATCAATTGAGTAGGTTTCTCTTTAACAAAACCCGGCAAGGATTTCATAAATTCTGTAATAGGTTAGTGAATCCCTGATTTAATCAAGCTCTGAATATTGTGAAGCAAAGTGAGGGACTCTTCTGCCATCACCTTATCCAAACATGACTGGCAAAGTAATTTAGTACAAGACAGGGCCAGACTCTTCCTACAGATGCCACATTCTTTGCTCTTGGACTTGTGTGTAGCTTTCCTAGATGTCTCTAGAACCTGGAAACAATATACATTACATTACCACCAGGAGAACGCCATCTGCTTAAAAAAGAAAGATGTTGGGGTATAACCCCTCTTACCCCACCTGCAATACTGTGCTAGTGTCTAATCCCAGCTCTGTAGTTCAATGCTTTGAGAATTTTCCCCTTCCTAAAGTACGATAGCTGGGGAGATATAGTTTAAGGTATGGGAAAAACTGCTTACAGACTGCAGCAGTTGTTATTACATTACATCCTGCTCCTCTGCCACTTCCAGGGTTCCACTGTGAAACATTGACATCACATCCACTTCTCTACGTGCGGTGCATAAGATATCGAAATACAGTAGCCTCCACCGCCCCCAAGCACAGTGGTCCTCCTGCGTCTTAACGCTGCCAAAACACAGGAGGACCAGTAGGGAAGGAACATAATCCTATAGCAGCACCACAGCATAGAGAACTGCCACAGGAGGTATAATAGAATCTTCGTTCAGGGAGCAAGAGGAGGAATCCAGACTTCATGGTGGTTGCTAGTGGAGTCTTACACCAACAGGTAACCTCCACCCATCGGTCTTATGGGGTAAAGGAGGCCCTGCAGCACTAAGCCTGAGAGGCACCATACCCCTGTCCTACAGACAGGAAATAGGAACTGGGGAGTAGTAGTTATTTTAAAATGATCTTGGAGATTCCTGTGTCCTGTCTGGATGGTCTCTCACATGTGCTGTCATAGGCTATAATGTAAATATTGATTTGCATGTAATATATTAAATGGCATTTATAAATGCCCTAGTCTGCAAAGGTTTTATATTTACTGTGACATTATTCATTACTAATAAGTCATATTGATATTATCTTAAAAGGTTTTATATAGGGCAGCGCTAAAGCCCGCCGATTAGTGCCTGTGATATCACCGGCAACACTATTAGGTGGAAGCCTCTGCCTATAAGTATAAAAAGTATAAACAAGCAGCCTTTGCTCTTTGTGATACAACACATGAAAAAAATACAATGCAACAGCACTCTGCAAACCAAATAAAGTACAATGATGCCATAGTAATACAATGTATTCTGGTTCTAATGCTACGCTTATTTCATAAATTTGAGATTCTTGGCAAATATATTTTGTACAAAATTATTTGGGCCCGTCTGCCAAACGTCTAGGCAATCTCTGTAAGACGGGAACCTAACACTAAATGCTACCTGTTATGTGCCATGACGGCCACCATAAAATTCAGGGAGTGCAGTTTACACATGCATGCTGGGTCCACTCTGCTTTTTATTATTTTTGGTGCCAAAATGGCCTCCATTAAATCCAGTGAATGCAGTGAATGCAACATGCATGCTGAGCCCACTCTATACCTTAGCTGGTGCCAAATGGCTACCACTGAATGCAATGAGAGTCCACTCTATACCTCTCCTGGTGCCAGGTGGCTACCACTAAATGCAATGAGAGTCCACTCTATACCTCCCAAATAATTTTGTACAAAATATATTTGCCAATAATCTCAAATTTACTAAATAAGCGTAGCATTAGCACCAGAATATTTTCTATTACTATGGCATTTTTGTACTTTATTTGGTTTGCAGAGTGCTGTTGCATTGTATTTTTTTTCTTTTGTGTATCTAGCCATGGCAGCATGCACCTGCAAACTGGGATGTGCTGACTGCCCCCCCCCCCCTTTTTCTTTGCTCTTTGTGATACAGCACAGGGCAGGGGAAAGCATAGGAGCATGAAATGCTCTGATGCTCATATCAGAGGGTCTGCCTGGGTAAAATAGGGGATATGCCCCCTATATGTCCCTGAAGTCCCCCTATGCTCTCCCTACAGTATCTAAAAATTGTTTGCACATTCATCCTTTCCAAGAGTCTACAATTAAAAGCTTTCTGAAGCGCTGTCCCTGGCACATACAGTATGTGCTTGTCACGTCTCTTCCTGAGCTCAGCTCACAGTGAAATGGCAGAGACCGAATGGAATGAGGCTTTTTAAAAATCTGATTCTTTACCATGAAGATCGAGGAAAGTCAGTTTTGTGGCAAATCGGATTTTCCTAAACTTTGGATCAAATTCCACTTCAAATGCTTCAATTCAATCAACACTAGTGAAGGTGCACATATCTTGGCATATCGACTGTGAGAGGGGCATATATCATGGAATAACTACTATAAGGGGGCACATATCTGGCATAACTACCCTGAGGGGACACAACTAGGCATAGCTACTGTGAGGGGACACATCTGGGCATTGCTACTGTTAAGGAGCACATTTATGGGCATAACTATTGTGAGAGGGTGCATATCTGGTCATAACTACTGTGAGGGGGCACATACCTGGGCATAACTATTGTGAAAGGTCACATCTGGGGATTACTACTGTGTGCTGACACAAAGAGGGAATAATTACACCTCAGCTCTCAGCCAATAGTAGCTGGCAACTCTGTGATCTGTAATGAAGCCACAGGAAAGCCCAACAGGCTAGGTGCTAGTGCGGAGTGTGAGCAGCCAGTCAGAGGAGGGTGGTTGTAGATCAGTATAATCAGCATAAAGTGGGGCAATATTTCCATGGGGCTAAGTGCCTTCAGCTCAGCAACCCTCTCCCAGTTTGCAGTATATTGAATGTCTATAGTTTCTCTTTAGAGGTTGTACAGTTAAAAATGGAATAATATAAATAGACCAGGGGGACTGAAACACTGGGTAAGTAAAAAAAAAAGTAGGCACATAAGGACTGATTCACATATATCTACTCTCTAGCATTGTCTGTCTATTGTATTTGGCAATATCTATAATACCTGCAAGTTAAAGGGGTTGTCCCATGAAAAATATTCTACATTTTTTAAACCAGCACCTGGATCTGAATACTTTTGTAATTGCATGTAATTAAAAATGTTTTATAGCTACTGAGATATTCAGTAAAATGTATCTGTATAGTACCACTTCATTTCTTATTTCTTTGACCTGCTCACTGAGAAGGCAGCACATGCTCAGTTTCATCTTTCAACTGCCTCCTGAGCTGTGATAGGGAGAGATGAGACACGCCCCTTAGTTGCAGTAGAAAAGACACTCCCCTTGAGCTGTCAGCTTGATATAAATCTAGCAGAGCAATGAATGGGGAGATCTCTGGATCCATGTGAGGTACAGGACTGGTTCTAGCTTTGTTAGAAAGAGATTGTCATTTACTATATGATGTCTAATTTTCATTCTTTACCTTATTCATAGGATAACCCCTTTAATTACCGCGTGCGTCATGCAAAATGTCACAAGGGGCCCACTGAGGATTAATCAGCCAAGGGCCCACATGGAGCCGGCCCTGCAGGTATGCGTGGAATGCGTTTTCAATCTTCTGTGAGGCAATGCTGTTAGTTATATTGGTGAAAATTACGTGACAGATTCCCTTTAAACTTGATACTTACAGGAAAGGACTGCAGTATTTCAGGTCTCCCTACTCTGCCTTATATTTGAATAAAAGGAGTATGCAGTCTACATGTGGATGAAGCTAATAAACAGTATAGAGCACTTCATGTTTTAATTAGCCTAAAATCTTGAATTTACATATACAGGGGCAGCACCAGTGGTCACTGCGGGTACAGCTTGAACAGGATTGAGGATATTAAATGGTGTTCTTATATACATTTGTATGATACAGTATATAACTGAATTGCTTACCTTCTACTTTAAAACCACTGTTACAGTATATTCAACTGAATGGGGCTCAGCTGCAATACTAGACAAAGCCCCTGGACAAAAGTGGTTCTCTTCTAATGTGGGCAGAATTACATTTAGTTCCTTAAAGGGGTATTCTCATCTTAGACAATGGGGGCATATCGCTAGGATATGCCCCCATTGTCTTATAGGTGCGGGTCCCACCGCTGGGACCCGCACCTATATCCAGAACGGAGCGGGGAGCGCTGCGCCTGGAGGACCCCAGGTTTCCGGGGGTCCGGCCACCACCAGGCTCAGCTCCCCGCGCCGCTCATAGAAATGAATGGGAGCCGGGCCGTGCATGCGCGGTGCACTCCCATTCAGCCAGCTCGGCTATTTTCGGCGGCCCCATAGAAATGAATGGAGGGCGGCTGCGCATGCGCAGTGCGCCCTCATTCACTTCAGGGGCTCCGTTCTGGAAATAGGTGCGGGTCCCAGCGGTGGGACCCGCACCTATAAGACAATGGGGGCATATCCTAGCGATATGCCCCCATTGTCTAAAATGAGAATAACCCTTTAAGCATTAATTAATGACATAAACCATTAAAGAAAAACTTGCTCTAGTATACAAAAGATTAGAGATGAGCAAATCATTCAAAAAATTATTTGCGGAACATTCGCCGAACTTTTCCTAAAATTCGTATATTCGACGAATAGATTCGTTGTATTTGCGTACAAAATATACGTTATTATTTGCTATTAGTGAACATTCGCTCACTAATAACAAACGTTCATTTACAAAATGTACGCAACTTCTTAGAAGACGTACGCAGGAGCGTACAAATAGCTTACGAATCTCAGTGTACTATTGTCTAAGCGATTACGTAATACGTAGGCACGTACGAGGAGAGGCCGCGGCGTGCACTCCTCAGAGGCAGAGCGAATATTCGAGACATATATATGGTAAATAGTGCAAATACATTATAAGTATAATATAAACATTTTAAATATCACCTACCTAGTATGCTCACGGACACGTTTAAGTCTCTTTTCTTCTGACGCTTTTCATAGAACTGGAGCAGAGTCCCAAACTCAGTCGCAATTTATAATCCAGATAGGCAAAATTTTATTCCAAATGGGTAAAAAAATAGCAGCAAAGATTCCCTTTAAAAAAACCTCTTTCGAGGGGCTCCCCAAATAACCTGAAAAGGGGGAAAAAAGGGATGAGGCACACGTATGCACAACTTGGATAAAAAAACTTTTTTTTGATGGGGGAGTCCTAACAATCCATGGCCATCTGGGTGAGGACAAACGCAGGGCAACAAAACTAAAAACAAGGGCCAACTAGTGCCCACCCTTCAGGATAAGTCCATGTTGTGGCTCCCATAAAAACTGCAGGAATTACTTAAAGGCCAGCAGGTCCTCCTCACTGTTGCTGGAGCTAAAGGACATGAGAGGGCGCTCCTGCCTCAACATGAAAGCGGCCCTGGCTGCGGCAGCAGACCCCCGCCGACCTCTCAAGGATTGGCTTTTTGGTGACTGGGCTGTCACACTGGCAAAGGCAGTGGTAACTTGGGCCCTGCCCATCACTCTGTAGTGGCCAGATCCTCCTGCCGGCATACCAGGTGACAGAATCTCCGACTGTAATGGTAATGGTAATGCTCTTCCACGAGTGGCGGATTGTGCGGCCTGCAACTGCCAGTTGGTAGTGGTACTGTACCACAGTTGGATGGTACACGAAAGTGTTCGTGGTCATCTGTCCCACATGAAGGATCAGTGGTATCGGTGGCGGTGACGGCAAATCAGGAATCAGGGGTTCCGGCTGATCCTGACCTTGGGATTTCTCTTCAGATCTCAAGGTCTCAAGGTCACATGCCTCTTCTGCGGCCTGGGCCTCCTCACTCCAGGAGTAGGTGGTCGCTTTAAGACTTTCACCCCAGTAGCAAAGGGGCCTTGGAGGCTCTTCATGGGGGTATACTCCACGTAATCCCCTGCATGTAGATTGTGGCATACGGGCGGAAGATACAGCCGCTTAACCGAACGGCGGTTAACATCCTCTGCCGTCTCCTCATCGCTGATGAAACCGACTCCCCGCTCCACGTTGAACCAAATAATGGTTCCCCTTCGGCTCTCCAGCTTAGGGTCACCAGACCATGGGTGCTCCAAAACTTGCACCACCCACTCCTACACCAGCTTTTTATATTCCCAGAGGGTCTGGGCATTCCGGGTGACAGCCTCGGGGACCATCAAATTCTGGCGTAAGGAGTAGTCCTTGCGCGGCGGAGCAGGAACTCCTGCCGCCTCCGCCGTGTCAGCCAGTGGAGTCACCACCTAAGCAGGCACCTCATCCGACTTCCTGTTGAGCTGTGAGAGATAGATCTCCTCCGGTTCCTTCTCCTCATAGGGGTCGTCTGCCCACAACATGCTTCCCCAGTCAGGACCTCGCTGTCTCGCCGCCATTTTACTCTGCTGACTTGCCACGTCTTCCTCGCGCGCAGGAGAAGGGGCGGAACTACCAGGGAGGAGTCTGCATTGCTGAATAGAATTTGTACGCAACAGCGTGTAGAGTAATTACCAGGGAGGAGTCTGCGCAACAGCGTATAGAGTAACTAAATTATACATAGAATAGCGTATAATTTAGAGGACAAACTACGTAGCGATGCGTACAAAAGCGAAGCGAATCACCTAATATTCGGATTCGCTTCGCAGCTGAAAAATCCCAAGATTCTATACGAATCGACGAATCGCTTCGCTCATCTCTACAAAAGATCTACAGTATTTTTCAGGTTTTGCAATGTATGAGAATTGAGAAATCATCATCAGTGCCGGCCTGTAATTCACTATCCCAGTAACACTCAATGAGCTTTAAATTGATTTAGAACATTTTCTTCAAGCCAATTGTCATAAAATAATAAAGAATATATACAAACCCATTTCATTCCCTGCTACTTCCAATACTTCTGCTCTGATCTTTCTTGCTCCTTCGCCCACATCATCTTCATCATCATCATCACTGCTGCAACCAATCACTGGCCTTAAAGGGAATCTTTCACCTGTTTTTCACCTTTATAACTAAGAGCACTGCCCCACAGAAGATTGCAGACACATCCCAAACATACCTGTGTGCACTGTGTGTCTATTACATGTCCAGGAAAAGCACTTTTATTCTGCAGGAAAACAGAACGCAAGTGCCCAGCTGAAAATGAAACTAAAAACAGCTTTCTCTCCCGATTCGATTTCTAAGAGCTATATCTTCTGATATACTGGATATAATGTTGTGGTGTTACATAGGACTGCAAGTAACTCAGTACTCAGAGAGTTATCGCTGTGTTATCTCTGGTGTTACATAGGACTGCAGGTAACATCTACTACATTACTAAATTATCTGTACTCAGAGTATTGTATTTTTATCTAGATGCTGAATCTAAGTGCTTCCTGATTAAATGTCCCCAAAATACTTTTGATTAGGGCCCCAAGACATAACTTGTCTGCGTGGTGCCCCAGAAATGCCAACTCCACCCCTGTTCAGTCATGGCAAAGGGGTATTATTAATTTATCTGGTTTAATACATTTTAAACATAAATAATCAAAATGTCTACGGCTTGTAAGTGATAAAGAGTAGACCATTACGTACTTATATCCAGTTTAAACATCAGTATTTGGCCAGTGATTTTCATCAGTGATTGTGAGCCAATGGATGAGGGGTAGCTATAGGGAAAGCAGGGGAAGCCACTGCTTTGGGTCTGAACTCAGAAGGGGCCCACCCAGGAGGAAGACTAAAAGATTTTATCAGTGCCCCCTCAACGGTATTATACAATAACATTATATACAGTGATGTGACATACAGTATATATGTGTAGGAAACAGACAGATTGACTGCCAGGCCTTGTCTGAGAGAGCTATCTTGACTAGCCACATGAGTGGAGATTGCAAGGGAGGAGAGGTTGCAAAGAAGTTGCTAGGAGCGGGCCCCATTCAAAAATTTGGTTACACCACTGCCGATGCATATCATTGACCAAACACTGACCAAAACACTGACATGTGAACTAGAACTTAGGGTGCTGCCTCAAATCATGGCTGTGCTGCACCTTTGGTGTGGCTAAAAATGTACCAAAAAAGTATGTGGTTTTTGCAACAGCATTCCTGTGTTTATGGTGAGTTTTCTTCCAACAAAGGGAAAACTCCTAGTTGATTTAAATTACCTTAAGGTGTCATTGTACTTTCACACAATTTAATTTAATAGAGAATGGTGTAAAATGTTTCTAAATCAATTCATTAAAAAAATATGAGTGCATCTACCTAAAAAAAAAAAATAAAGTCATGGCCACTAGGATCTCGCTTCCACCTCACTTGCAGTCTAAGATCATGCCTGGTAACAGAGAATAAAAAGCTGGCTGATAGGAAATGGGGCATGTAAGAGCTAGCAGAGATCCTGAGCCTAATAAAACAACTGCTTCTAAACATCACAGGAGCCTCTTGCCTTTCTGTAAGTGTGATATATCCCTCCTTATCAGCTTTCTGAGCTCCACAGCTGAAAACAAACATAGTGGGAAGTAAGGGAAATGAGGTCACTGCATACAGTGCTGACAGAAGGGAGACACCTTCTGCTTCTGAGAGAAATGCATCTAGTTGTGCAACTGAAACAAGGAATAATAGATCTGAAAGAGGCTTTAGGAAAGCCCAAATACAACTGTTCCTTCACAGTTTTGACTGTACAAAGAAGCACAACCATTATGTAAACTTTTTTCCAAACTCAGATACTCTTTAATATAACTCTATTTTGTAATGATTGTAATTCAGTTTTGCTGGGTGTTTTCCTTTTGTTGGAAAAAAACACACCATAAGCTCAGATATGTTGTTGAAAAACAGAATGTATTTTTTTATAAAGTTTTTTGCCACACCCAAATAGGTCAGAATGGCAGGAGTGCAATATAATGGGAAATGACTCGCTCATCATGGAAGTTTAATTACAGTATTCAGGAGGAATTTTAATTTTCAAATTTACTGATCATCCCAAACCATATTGCAAGTTGTTTTATTCCCTGGCAGGAGTCCATAATGATTTTATTGTTACAACCCTACTTTCATTAAATCCTCCTCCCTGCAATAACATGCAGCAATCCAGTAAGAACAGACTGTAGGAAGAACTCAAAGAGTGAAATTTTGCAAGCACTGACAGCTGGTGCAGAATCACATGAGCCCACATAATTTTCTTGATTTCTTTATAACAATTGTTCTAGTATATCATGAATGATCACAAATCATCTACTAAAATATTTATATTCTTGCATCTTACCTTCTATCACCTCATTCATCCACTTGTCAGCAGTCTAAAGATTATTTATAGGCACTAACTATAGGAGGACAGGAGTTGTCTGGGAGTTGGCAGCTGGTTTTGACAATAGATAAATTCTTGTATTTTAATCTTTTTTTATTGACACATGAAAGAAAATTACAAATGTCTGGCTCAAGGACAACAGAGGTCCTCTACACACAAAGTCAGCAAAATAAACAAAATGTCTAACATATGAAAAATATAAAAATGTAGTAAACACTAAGGCCCCATTCACAGGACCGTATGTTCATTTCCGTATCTTATCCGCATTTTTGCGGATAAGATGCGGAACCATACGGACCCATTCATTTTTCCATTGGAGAAAAAAAATGTGGAATGCACACCGCGTGCATTCCGCATCCATATATTACGGAAGTTCTCCTGCAAAAAAAATGAAACATGTCCTCTACTTGGCCGCAAAACACGTCTGTAGCCTCATTAAAGTCAATGGGTCCACAAAAATGCGGAACTGTCACGGGAAGCCGGCGGCACGCTTCATCCACTATGCGCCGCCGGTCTCCCGCGCCTATCCCCAAGCGAGGACATGTTCTGCGTCCTCGTCTCCATGGGGATCAAGGGGCGGCTAGTGCTCAGAAGTGTGGTCAGCGTACGCCCGCCCCTTAATTATGTGTTTACGAGCTGGTGAGCGTGGGCATTCTTTGGCCAGTGCTCACCTGTTACCACTTCAGTGTTTGGGTCATGTGACGCTGGCCCCGTCACATGACCCACCTGTGGGCCTATTTAACAGGCAGCCTGCTAGCCACAGGTTGCCTGTGATTGCTCTTCCGCCCAGTGTTTGTTTTGATCCATTGCTGTTACTGATTCGACTTTGGCTTTATTCCTCGACTTCGTCCTCTGCCTCATCCTCCTGTACCTCGTGCCCTCTTGGTTTTGACTTCGGCTTGTTTGGTTGACTTCACTTCTGCTCGCTCCTTTGGCTTTGACGTTACCTCCAGGTTTGACCCTTGCTAGACAACTTCTCTAAATTGTGTGTGTCTGTACTGTAGTTCGTTTATTGTGTTCTCCCCTTGTTCCCTTCCCTGTATGCCCCAGCACTTATCCAGGTTAGGGAACGTCGACTAGTTGAACGCCGTTGCCTAGGACGGGCCGTGCAAGTAGGCAGGGTCGGAGGTGGGGTTCAAGTCAGGGCTGCACCTTCCCCCTGACGTGACATAATCACAGGCCCATACCGTCATGGAGCCATTGCGAGTCTTTACTGACCAAATGAGTAATATGGCCCAAGTGGTACAAGAATTGGCAGAAAGACTCCAGCATCAGGAGCAGCTTCAAACTACACCTATAGCTGTTTCCTCCATACCAAACTTAGAACCCCACATTAAACTGCCTGATCGGTTTTTGGGGGATCGAAGGCTTTTTGTTACATTCAAAGAGAGTTGTAAACTCTATTTTCGCCTACGCCCTCATTCCTCGGGATACGAGCAGCAAAGAGTCGGAATCATAGTCTCGCTGCTGCAGGGAGACCTGCAAGAGTGGGCCTTTTCGCTTCCCTCAGACTCTCCCTGTTTTTCGTCTGTTTTCAGGCCTTAGGTCTCCTCTATGAAGAACCAGATAAGCCTGCGGTTGCCGAGAACCAACTCAGATCTCTCCGTCAGGGTAACCGTCCAGTCGAGGATTATTGTACTGAATTTAGGAAGTGGTGTGTTTCCTCAGGCTGGAATGACCCAGCGCTAAGAAGTCAGTTCAGGTTGGGACTTTCTGAGGACCGCAAGGACTTATTAGTAAGTTATCCCTCCCCTGATACCTTAGACTTAACTATGACGTTAGCTATTAAACTGGACCGACGTTTACGTGAGAGACAGAGGGAACGCCTGACCACCCCTCAAGGGGTTGTTCCACCCGATGTTCCTGCTCCTAGACCACCGGTTATGGATCCTCAGGAGGAATCTATGCAGCTTGGGATAACCGTGAGGGATCAGAGACGTTTGAAAGGGTCCTGTTTCTACTGTGGTGAGATGAACCATTGGCTCCAACAGTGTCCCAAACTTCCTTCTTCAAAGAGGGGTCCCCAGAGGGGTAAGGTATCTCCCAAGGTGGTAAGAAAGAAATTTTTATAACCTATTACCATTTTGTATGGCATGTATAGGGGTTCGGGAGAAGCATTTATGGACTCAGGATCGGCATCCAACTTTATGGATTTTAGTTTTGCACTATCTCTTGGGGTGCCTATTATTCCTTTAAGTAATGTTATCCATATTATTGCCCTTGACTCCACCCCTCTTTCCAATGGGAGGGTGGAGTTTTGTACCCCTGAGGTTACTTTAACTGTTGGTGCGATAACATTCTGAGGTTTGTTCCTTTTTCATTTTGAAAAATTTACCTGCTAATCTCATCCTAGGTATGCCTTGATTACAGGATCATAACCCGATAATTAATTGGCCCACAGGGGAACTGGAAAAATGGGGAATCAATTGTGTTGTAAGTCGGTGTTACAAGCTGGGGTTACCGTTGATTTACCTAACCTCCCCCAGTATATCAGTGATTTTTCTGATGTGTTTTCCGTGTCTGAAACTGATGTCCTTCCTCCTCATAGACCGTATGATTGTTCCATCGACCTCATTGAAGGATCCAAATATCCTAAGGGTCGAATCTACAATCTGTCTGCCCCAGAGCGTCAGGCTATGAGAGATTATTTGAATGAGAGTCTGCTCAAAGGGCACATAAGGCCCTCTGTGTCACCTATGGGGCAGGTTTCTTTTTTGTCAGTAAGAAGGATGGAGGTTTAAGGCCCTGAATAGATTACAGGGAACTGAATAAGATCACCATCAAAAATCAGTATCCATTACCCCTTATTCCAGATCTGTTGAATCAAGTACAGGGAGCATGCTGGTTCTCGAAACTGGATCTAAAGGGGGCCTATAATCTGATAAAATTAGAGATGGGGATGAATGGAAGACAGCCTTTAACACCCCGGAGGGTCATTATGAATATCTAGTGATGCCCTTTGGGTTAAGCAACGCACCTGCTGTCTTCCAAAATTTCGTTAACGACATTTTTAGGCCATTCATCGGTACGTTTATGATCGTTTATATTGACAATATCCTCATCTTCTCGGCTGATTGGGACTCGCATGTCTCTCACATTAGACAGGTGTTAGAGGTTTTGCGTAAGAATCTGCTTTTTGTCAAGGGGGAGAAATGTGTTTTTGGTGTCCAGGAGGTGGCCTTCCTGGGTTATATCCTCACTCCGTATTCCTTTAAGGTACAGGCTATTCTTGATTGGGTATGGCCGTCCTCTTTGAAAGCGCTCCAACGTTTTCTCGTATTCGCTAATTTTTATCGAAAATTTATTTAAAAATTTTCGGTAATTGTCAAACCCCTCACAGATCTTACTAGTAAGGGTGCGGATCTGGTCAACTGGTCTCCTACAGCTATTGAGGCATTTGAATCTCTCAAGATATGCTTCACCAACGCCCCAGTTTTGGTTCAACCGGATCAAACTGAACCGTTTGTTGTGGAAGTGGACGCTTCTGAGGATGGTGTTGGAGCTGTACTATCCCAAGGGTCTCCCACCTTCACTAATTTAAATCCATGTGCATTCTTCTCGCGTAAATTCTCTCCGGCCGAGAGAAATTACGACATTGGCAATAGGGAATTATTGGCAATCAAGTGGGCTTTCGAGGAATGGCGCCATTTTTTAGAGGGGGCTATGCACCGTGTTACGGTCCTGACGGACCATAAGAATTTAATGTTTCTTGAGTCTGCTAGACGATTAAATCCCAGACAGGCTAGATGGGCTTTGTTTTTTACCCGGTTTGATTTTTGTGTCACCTTTAGGCCCAGAAGTAAAAACATCAAGGCTGATGCTTTGTCTCAAAGCTTCCATGCTTTCCAGCCTCCTGATGTTCCTCCTGAACCTATCTTGCCAGCAAATATGATTGTGGCTGTCACTACGTCTGATTTGACCGCTGAAATCTCTGAGGGTCAACATCTGGCTCCACCTGATGCTCCCAGAGATAAGTTGCTTGTACCCGTTCATCTCCGTTTTCGACTTCTGGGTGAGTGCCATAACTCTGTTTTAAGTGGTCATCCAGGTATTAATGCCACTAAGGATCTCGTCTCCAGAGGTTTTTGGTGGCCCTCGATATCTAAAGATGTTCAGGCTTTTGTGGCTTCATGTAGCGTCTGTGCCAGGTCCAAGAATCCTAAGACACGTCCGGTAGGTGAGTTACTTCCCTTACCTGTTCCCAATAGACCATGGTCCAACGTGTCTATGGATTTTATCACTGACTTGCCGTGCTCTGAGGGGAGGACTGTGGTATGGGTTGTGGTGGACAGGTTCAGTAAGATGTGCCATTTTATTTCGTTACCCAAATTACCCAATGCCAAGACCTTAGCTTCTTTGTTTATCGACCATATTGTTAGATTACATGGCATTCCCGAAAACATTGTATCCGATAGAGGCGTTCAGTTTATTTCCAAATTTTGGAGGGCTTTTTGCCGTAAAATTGATATTAATTTGTCATTTTCGTCGGCCTTCCATCCAGAGACCAACGGTCAGACTGAACGTCTTAATCAGTCTTTGGAGCAGTATATTAGGTGTTATGTTGCTGATAATCAACTTTTGTGGACTAAGTATTTATCTCTCACCGAGTTTGCCATTAATAATAGTATAAATTCTTCCTCTGGAGTGTCGCCGTTCTTTTGTAACATGGGGTTCCATCCACGATTTGGGTCTTACTCTTTGACAGCTTCGTTAGTTCCAGAGGTTAATCTTGTCACCCAAGAACTGTGCACAGTTTGGGCCCAGGTTCAATCGAACCTGAAAAAAGCCCAAGGGATTCAGAAGGATAAGGCTGACAAGAAACGTTCGCTAGGTGTTAACTTTAAAGTCGGAGATTGAGTGTGGTTATCCACTAAAAATCTACACTTGAAGGTACCTTCTTATAAGTTCGCCCCATGTTTTATTGGTCCATATGAGATTACTCAAGTTATCAATCCGGTGTCCTTTAAGTTGCGCTTGCCTGACTCTTTTCGAATACATACGTTCGAAAACGTTTTCCATAAATCGCTGCTTAAAAACTATGTTGCACCAGTTTGTCCAGGTGAGGTGCCTCGTTGTCCTGTGAAGGTGGCAGGGCAATTTGAGCACGAGATACTGATAATTATCGATGTTAGGCAGGTCCGGAATCCTCTTCAGTATCTTGTGCATTGGAAGGGGTTTGGTCCAGTGGACAGATCTTGGGTGCCAGCCAACAACATACACGCAGATTCTCTCATCAGGAGGTTTCATCTGGCACATCCTGAGAGACCGGCTCTGGCCGGTAAGGGTCCGGTGGCCCCTCGTGGAGGGGGGGGTACTGTCATGGGAAGCTGGCGGTACGCTTCATCCACTATGTGCTGCCGGCCTCCCGCGCCTATCCCCGAGCGAGGACGTGTTCTGCGTCCTCGTCTCCATGGGGATCAAGGGGCGGCTAGTGCTCAGAAGCGTACACTTCCCGGCGTATGTCCACTCCCTAGTTCCATACAGGAGGCAGGGCTTATCCGGCAGCGTACGCTTCCCGGCGTACGTTCACTCTCTAGTTCCATAGAGAGGGCGGGGCGTATCCGTCAGCGTACGCCCGCCCCTTAATTATGTGTTTACGAGCTGGTGAGCGTGGGCATTCTTTGGCCAGCGCTCACCTGTTACCACTTCAGTGTTTGGGTCATGTGACGCTGGCCTCATCACATGACCCACCTGTGGGCCTATTTAACAGGCAGCCTGCTAGCCACAGGTTGCCTGTGATTGCTCTTCCGCCCAGTGCTTGTTTTGATCCATTGCTGTTACTGACTCGACTTTGGCTTTATTCCTCGACTTCGTCCTCTGCCTCATCCTCCTGTACCTTGTGCCCTCTTGGTTTTGACTTCGGCTTGTTTGGTTGACTTCGCTTCTGCTCGCTCCTTTGGCTTTGACGTTACCTCCAGGTTTGACCCTTGCTAGACGACTTCTCTATATTGTGTTTGTCTGTACTGTAGTTCGTTTATTGTGTTCTCCCCTTGTTCCCTTCCCTGTATGCCCCAGCACTTATCCAGGTTAGGGAACGTCGACTAGTTGTACGCCGTTGCCTAGGACGGGCCGTGCAAGTAGGCAGGGTCAGAGGTGGGGTTCAAGTCAGGGCTGCACCTTCCCCCTGACGTGACAGGAACACTACGGAAGACATTCCGTATGTCTTCCGTTCCGTTTTTATACGGACACGGAATACATACGGTCGTGTGAATGGAGCCTAAGGCTATGACTACGCAGTCACTCAGTAATCCATATTGAATGTTTTTTTTGCGACTGTCGTGTCGCAGTTGCAGCATGTCGCAGTGCGACACCATAGACTACCAAGATAAAATATGTTGCGCAGCATTACTGCGAAAAATAGTCATGCGACAAATGTCATTGTGTAGCCCTAGCCTAATACTAATAAGGGATGACCCTGAAAACAGAAACGTATTGTACCTGCCAATGCAATGTATCCCAGGTAGTCCAGTCTTATCTCTTCTTATGCACCAATTCTGCTGCTAATGGCAAGAAATGAGAAGGGGTCTAAGCCCTCCATAAACTGGTCGTCTTCAAGAAAGGGAGTAATAATAAAATATACTGTATAATATAAGCATAAAAATCATGATATTTTCCAGCCAAAATTATTTTTTTGTTAGACTGTGTTCATATGTCAATATTTTAAGTTCAGCACTTAAAGAGGTTAACCTACAAAAAGTATGACTATACAATGAACAGATCATTTTAAATAAAGTATTATTGCAATATAAGTATATGCAATAAAAATATAGTTTTTCTTATGTACATTACATTTTCCTCTCTGGTAGTGACCCTTACTGTTTATCCTTCTGGTCCCAGGGGCGGACACAGACATCAGAGGGCCCCTGTGCTAAGAATGTGCCTGCCCCCCCCCCCAAGCCAAATTCTCAACTTAACCTATGGTGCCCTAACATTACATACAGCAACACAAAACTTATAAAACATAAGGTAAGGCTACTTTCACACCTGCACTACGCTCCGGACACCTAATCTCTAATCTGGCAGAGAATGCATGGAATTGGCTGGACACAAACTCAGGCTTTCAGCGGTTTGTGTCCTGCTGATTCTCTGCATTTTTTCCAGATTGTGGCCGGATCTCTGCCGGACCCCATTATAGTTAATGGGGTTGGTGGGCATTCTGCATCTAGCAGTACCGGAGCCGGTGAATTCTGGCAGGCTGTTCTCTGCTGGAACAGCCTGCCAGAATCACTAACGCAGATGTGTAGGTAGCCTAATACAGCGCCTCATACCTCATAATCCAGTGACGTCTTCTTAGATGTAGATGTTCTCTGTTCTCATCTTCTCCTTTCAGACCAGACCACCATGATGACTTCTTTTATCCATCTCTTCTCTCTGCAGAGTTTGACAGACAAACATCTTAGTTTCCTACTTTTCCATCATTCTCCCACCCCATCCTACCAACCCCAAAACTGTGCTCGCTGTGCTCCCCAAAACTATACTGTAGAAACAGTCCCCCTGCAAATACTAGTTACACACAGATACTACCGCCTTCAGTAATTATCTGCACTCAGTACCCTAAAAAATAACTGCACCCAGGAAATAGTGTCCCTGACTCTAATAGTGTAACCATAATGTTCTCCAAAAATAACTGTGCAAAAGATGATACCATGACAGGGTGCCCCCCCCCCACAGTAATAGTGCTCCCCAAAGTTCCACCAATAGAAATAATTAGTGACCCCAGTAATGCCTTCATGTGTGCCAGTGCCCACTACTGTGTGTCCAAAAAACCCTCTTAGTGCCCCCTGTTGAGCCGCATGATGCCCTATAATTTGTGCCAGTATAAAATACTCCTATATAGTGCCCCCATAGTGCTCCTCCCCTTGTCCCCATGGTGCCTGACATAATGTGTCAGTATAAAATGCGCCCATAATGTGTGCCAGTGTAATGCCCCTATATAATGACCCCAATAGTGCTCCTCTCCCCCTTCTCCATAGTGCCCCCCATGTGTGCCAGTATATAAGATAGGGCCCCAGTAGATGCCCCTATAGTGCTCTTCTCCCCTCCATCTCCATAGTGCCCCCCATGTGTGCCAGTATATATAGAGCCCCCATAGCCCTCATCACTCTCCATAGTGCCCCCAATGTGTGCCGGTATATATGATAGGGCCCCCCATGTGTGCCAGTATATATAGGGCCCCCATACTGCTCCTCCTCCTCCATAGTACCCCCCATGTGAGCCAGAATATATATAGGGCCCCCCATAGAGCTCACCCTCCTCCATAGTGCCCCCCATGTGTGCCAGTATATATCATAGGGCCCCCCATGTGAGCCAGTATATACAGGGTCCCTCATAGTGCTCCTCCTCCATAGTGCCTATATACAGGGTCCCCCATAGTGCTCCACCTCCATAGTGCCTATATATAGGGCCCTCCATAGTGCTTCTCCTCTTCCATAGTGTCCCCCCCATGTGTGCCAGAAAGTAAAGCGGAAATGAAAACAATAAACACATATACTTACCTCCTTGCCTCTTTCAGCGATGCGATGCAGGCCTCTTCCGGCCTGTGTCCCGCGCTGTACGGCTCAGGCGGCTCTCCCCACAGTGCTGTCATAGTGATCTCACAATGAAGCAGGTTAAGTGGCCAAGACACCATTCATTCTTCCCTGCAATGCTTCCTGGGAGATGCAAATCAATATTTGGTTTGACCACCCTTTGCCTTTATAATAGTATTAATTCTTCTAGGTACACTTGCACATAGTTTTTCAAGGAACTCAGCAGGGAGATTGTTCTAAACATCTTGGAGAACTAACCACAGATCTTCTGTGGATGTTGCTCAAATCCAGTCTCCTCATGTAATCCCAGACAAACTTAATTATGTTGAGATCAGTACTCCGTGGAGGACGTATCACTTACAGGACTTCAGTTCTTCTTTATCATAAACTAGCAGAAGGACCCGGCTTCGCCTGGGTATATATCGTCTATTTCATTTAGTGTTTGTGTTTGTCGTTGCAGAGAGAAAGTCAATGCAGCTGACAGTAGTTGATTCTTACCTCCATTTTTTCAATCCCCATTGGCTGCGGAGTGGGAGGGGACGTGACCTGATCAGGTCAGGGGCGTGGTTTAGCGGGACTTTGGAGGGGGTTGCTTTTAAGTCCTTCTTTTTAGGGTGGCCTGAATTAAAGGTCGATACCATGGTAATTTATGAGGACACGCAATGGGTAGCGGTGGAAGAAAACATCGCTTCCCACAGGTATATTTAATCTATTTTATTTAGTGTTTCTGGTTGTCATTGCAGAAAGAAAGTCAACCTCCCACCCACCCCTGTAGCTGACAGAAGTTGAATTTTAGCTTCATTTTCTCAATCCATGTTGGCTGCGGAGTGAGAGGGGGCGTGGCCTGACTGAGTCGGGGCGTGGCTAAGCAAGACCTGGGGCGGGGGTTTTAAGTCCTTCTTTAGGGGGCAGCCTGAATTACAGGTCGATGCCATGGTAATTTATGAGGACACGCAATGGGTAGCAGTGGAAGAAAACATCTTTTATTACTACTGAACGGTCTTAGTCTAAAATTAGTCTAAAACATAAGTTATATTATGGTAGCCGGAATACCCTTTAACAGTGTCATCCACAGCGCTGCCCCTTTAAAGTAGCGAATAGAAATGGCTGAGCTCCTCAGCTGGCTGCTAATTACCTGGCTAGGTTGTTATGGAAACCTGTGTGCATGTGGAGAAAATGGCAATTGGAATTCGAAGTGAAATGCTCCCAGACTAATATTGGCTAATGGAGATCATATTTTGGGAATATCTCTGGAACGGTACGTCCTAGAGAGCTGAGACCTGGTCTAAAACCTTCCCGGACACCTGATGTGCCGAATTTGGTGAAAATCGGTCCAGTAGTTTGGTCGCGCATAGAGAACAGACAGACAGACAGAAACTCATTTTTATAATATTAAGAGATATAACTCATAATGATATTAGCTATGTGTTTGGGGTTGTTGTTCTGCTGCAGAAAAAATTTGGAACCATTCAGGAGCCTCCTTGAAGATATTACATGATGATCTGCCTGTATTTCTCAGCACTAACGACACCATTTATCCGGACCAAATCTCCAATTCTATGTACTGAAATGCACACTAGCCCCAAACTTGCAAGAAGTCTCAACCATACTTCACTATTACATGTGATCTGGCTATTACTGAGCTCTGCTATTTCTCCATAACAATGTGGAATTTGGTGTTCCGTAACAATCTAGACCTCTTATTATTACCACACCTAATGTTCATATTCTCTTCACATTTCTGTTCATCAGTGCTGCATGCAACAAAGCATTCACGCTTTGCACATTATTTATGCTATTCGGATACATTTTATTTTTTTGCATCATAAAGCAGAAAACATAGAATCATCCTTGCACATGAAGTAGCAGATTTCCATTCTTAGATATTTCTTATTATTGTTTCTCCAGGGGCGGTGCCTACCGGAGCAGTCATGTTTTAACAGACCTCTGCACCAAGGACCGGCAAACCGGAACATTCAGTGTTTGCAACAGCTAGGCTCCCATTAATTACCTTGGGACCCAGGATATCCTCCAAGCTCCCCTTCATGCTTTCCCCTGGGGTCCAGGGGCCTTGAGGCCAAAATCTGTCTGCCACTGCTGCCTCCTCCGCCATCTTGGTGGCCACCTACAGGGCTCACTCAGTGACCCAGCAGCACATACTGCACATCCAACCTGCCCATGCCACACATCTGGAGCTTCTCCCCTGCCAGACCAGGAAACTATAGTGGACAATACTGGAGCTTTTTCCCCTGCATGCCTCCAGAAGTGCCTCCACTGCTTTCAGTATGGGGCCACGGCTCCATCACCACATGCACAGCCTCACAGATACCATCACAGGCCTTAGCCTTTGTATCACTCGGTTGGATAGGTGAGTTTGCTGGGCTCTGCCCAACCCTCATAAATACTGTCCTTCTTGGTCTCTAGGCACAAATAACCTCCAAGGGAGCACTTAGTAATTACCGTCTAATTTCTGGACATTAGCCTTCTTTCACGCTCTGGTGTGGAGGGTATAGGCACACCAAGCGTAAGAGGGAAGGGAAAAAGACCAAACAAGGGAAATGGTCACCTCCTGCAGGTAACCCTGAAACTAGGTCCTGACTGACTACCAGTATGAACAGGCCTTAGTGGTAGGAGAGTTCATACACAGGAACCTAATAACACCTGACCCTATACAAAGCTGCAACTAGTGACAGGGGAAGAAGTCAACCCATTCCTCCAAAAGGAAGGACGAACAGGAGACTCCAAAAGGCAAAACCACAACAGGGAAAAGTAGTATAAACACCATAGGGAAAATGACACTTATCTTAATGCAGATATTGTAGCAACCGGATCTCAGCCGAGAACCACACCAAACACAACAAAGTCAGCAGAAAGTATAAACCGCAAGGAATACTGGTAGAGGAAGGGATAAATAGGGGAAAGACAATCACCACACCCGCAACAGCTGAGGGGAACGGGTGTGGTAAACAGCAATCAAACCAAGAGGAAAACATGTCAAATTATGTCACTTTTGAAAGTCTAGCCGATCACCTGCAACCTGATGCAGGAACGTTTGTGACATTACCCCCCCTTTTACGGGTGACCTCTGGGCACCCAGGCCCAACTTTATCAGGATGAGACCTGTGAAAGGCTTTCACCAAACGACTGGCATTCACATCAGATGCCGGTACCCATGTCCTCTCCTCAGGTCCATAACCCTTCCAGTGAACAAGATATTGAAGAGTTCCACGGGGAACTCGAGAATCAATGATCTTGACAATCTGGAATTCCAAATTACCATCCACCAAGACAGGCGCGGGTGGCAAGGGAGATGGCTCCAGACGTTCAACTTATCTCTTCAATAAAGATCTGTGAAACACATTATGGATTTTCAGAGCCTGAGGAAGTTCAAGACGAAATGCTACAGGATTAATAATGGCAGTGATCTTATATGGGCCAATAAATCTTGGACCCAACTTCCAAGAAGGAACTTTCAACTTAATGTTCCTAGTTGACAGCCACACAGAATCACCCACACTTATGTTCGGACCATTCACACGTTTGTACCCATATTTATCAAGTTATTTTGAATTTTCCACCATATACTGTAGATGACAATGATGATGAAAAACGTTCTTCCTCAGGAATACCAGAAGTATCAGAACCAGAAAATGTGCCAAACTGCGGGTGAAAGCCATATGCACCAAAAAATGGTGACTTACCAGTGGAGTCCTGTCTGCGATTATTTATTGCAAACTCTGCCAGAGACAAAAACGAGGACCACTCCTCCTGATTCTCAGAGACAAAACATCTCAAATAAGTCTCCAGACTCTGATTGGTACGCTCAGTCTGTCTATTCGTCTGGGGGTGAAAAGCGGTGGAAAAAGACAGTTGTACCCCAAGCCAAGTACAGAATGCCTTCCAGAATCTGTACACAAACTGAGTCCCACGATCAGAGACCATGTCAGTGGGAATGCCATGAAGTTTCACAAAGTTGTCAACAAACACTTGTGCCAGAGTTTTAGCATTGGGGAGTCCGGGTAATGCAATAAAGTGCGCCATTTTACTAAAACGATCTACAACCACCAGAATAACTGTCTTACCAGACGAATCAGGCAGATCAGTCCATGGATAAGTGAGTCCATGGTCTGGACGAGATGGGTAATGGAAATAGGGGTCCAGAAGGTCGAGTATGTGTCACCTTAGCGCGTGCACAGACACTACAGGCCGACACATAGTCCTCAACACACTTACGCAGCCCCAGCCACCAGAATCTACGAGAGAGGAGGTCAACAGTGGATTTACTCCCAGGGTGTCCCGCAAGCACCGAAGAACGATGTTCCTCAAACACCTTATGACGCAAATCAGAAGAACAAACAACTACCCTGGGGGGCTAAACTCTGGTGCATCCCCCTGGGCCTCAAACACCTTACACTAATTTCTACCTAACACTAATTTCTACCTGTTATGTGCCATAATGGCCACCACAAAACTCAGGGAGTGTTGGTTCCACATGCATGCTGGGTCCACTCTGCCTTTGCCATTTTAGGTGCCTTAAAGGCCTCCATTGAATCCAGGAATGCAGGTATCAACATGCATGCTGAGCCCACTCCATGGACCCAGCATGCATGTGGAACCAACACTCCCTGAGTTTTGTGGTGACGATTACGGCACATAACAGATAGAAATTAGTGTTAGGTTCCCGTCTGAAAGAGAACGCCTTGACGTATGGCAGACGGGTTCAAATATTTTGTACAAAATGATTTGCCAAGATTCTCAATTTTGCAAAATAAGCATAGTACTAGTACCAAAATGTTTTATATGACTATGGCATTATTGTATATTATTTGTGTTTGCAGAGTGCTGCTGCACTGTTTTTTTCCTTTTCATCTGTGCAGTTTGACAGAAAAAAATCTTACTTTACTACTTTTCTATCATCCTCCCATCTTCTGGACAAATAATCCTACCACCCCCAGTACTGTGCCACTAGTACCACACAGATAGTGCCCTTCAATAATTATTGGCACACAGTGTCCTAAAATAACTGCGCCCAGCAAATAGTGCCCCGTAATAGTGTGAACATAACGTCCCCCTGAAATAACTGCGCTGATACTGTGCCAGGGTGCTCCCACAGTAATAGTGCTCCCCAAAGTCCCAACTAATAATTCTCTGCCAGAGTGCACTTGTTATTAATAGTGCCCCCAACAGTACTAATGTCCCCACTGTGCCCCAGAAGTAATAATGCTTCCAATGTGCCAGTAAGAAGTGCCCCAGTAATGTGCCAGTAAGAAGTGCTCCCCACCCATAGATGCCCCCCAAATTATGTGCCAGTAAGAAATTCCCCAATAATGCGCCAGAAGTTCCCCCCATTGATTCCCTCCCAAAATCATGTGCCAGTAAGAAATGCCCCCAGTGCCCCCATGTGCCAGTAAGAAATGCCCCAGTGCCCCCATGTGCCAGAAAAATGCCCCCAGTGCCAGTAAAAATGCCCCCAGTGCCCCCATGCCATAAAGAAATGCCCCCAAGTGCCAGTAAGAAATGCCCCCAGTGCCAGTAAGAAATGCCCCCAGTGCCCCCATGTGCCAGTAAGAAATGCCCCCAGTGCCCCATGTGCCAGTAACAAATGCCCCCAGTGCCCCCATGTGCCAGTAAAAATGGCCCCAGTGCCTGTAATAATGCCCCCAGTGCCAGTAAAATGCCCCCAGTGCCCCCATGTGGCAGTAAAAATGCCCCCAGTGCCAGTAAAATGCCCCAGTGCCCCATGTGCCAGTAAAAATGGCCCCAGTGCCCCCATATGCCAGTAAAAATGCCCCCAGTGCCAGTAAAAATGCCCCCAGTGCCCCCATGTGCCAGTAAAAATGCCCCCAGTGCCAGTAAAATGCCCCCAGTGCCCCCATGTGCCAGTAAAAATGCCCCCAGTGCCCCATGTGCCAGTAAAAATGCCCCCATGTGCCAGTAAAAATGCCCCCATGTGCCAGTAAAATGCTCCCAGTGCCCCTATGTGCTAGTAAAAATGCCCCCAGTGCCAGTAAAAATGCCCCAAGTGCCCCCATGTGCCAGTACAAATGCCCCAGTGCCAGTAAAATGCCCCCATTGCCCCCATGTGCCAGTAAAAATGCCCCCAGTGCCAGTAAAAATGCCCCCAGTGCCCCCATGTGCCAGTACAAATGCCCCCAGTGCCAGTAAAATGCTCCCAGTACCCCATGTGCCAGTAAAAATGCCCCCATTGCCCCCATGTGCCAGTAAAAATGACCCCAGTGCCAGTAAAATGCCCCCAGTGCCAGTAAAAATGCCCCAGTGCCCCCATGTGCCAATGAAAAAGGCCCCCAGTGCCAGTAAAATGCCCCCAGTGCCCCCATGTGTCAATAAAAATGCCCCCAGTGCCAGTAAAAATGCCCCCAGTGCCCCCATGTGCCAATAAAAATGCCCCTAGTGCCAGTAAAAATGCCCCCATGTGCCCCTAAAAATGCCCCTAGTGACCCCAATAGAGCTCCGGTCCGGGCTACAATAAAAAAAAATTAACACTAATACTTACCTCCATCAGGCTGGCAGCGATGCGATGCAGGCCTCTTCCAGCCTGTGTCCCACGCTATATGGCTCAGGCGGCGCGATGACGTCATCGCGCCGCCTGAGCCGGCCTCTGATAGGCTGCAGGCCTAGTGCCTGCAGCCTATCAGAGGAACGGGCAGGGGAGACGTCTCTCCCTCCCCTACCCCGCAGTACAATACCGGCATCTGTATCGCCATCCTGAGCGCTCATCTCCCTCTGCCCCGCCGCCGCCCCCATCTGTGCGCAGGGCCGCACCGCACCTGGCTAATTGGCGGTGCGGCCCTGCAAGTGGCAAGGGGGGCCCTCAGGGCCCCCCGGGCTTAGGGGCCCGGTCGCAACTGCGACCGCTGCGACCCCTATAGCTACGCCACTGTCTAATGTGTCCTTTAGCCAAACTCTCAGCAATATATTCCTTCATGGCCGTTCTCTCAGGTCCACAAAGGTTATACAGCCTAGATTTGGGCAATTTTGCTCCAGGGATAAGATTGATAGGACAATCGTATTCCCAGTGAGGGGGTAAATCCTGACATCCACCTTCAGAAAATACATCAGAGAAATCCGATATAAAAGAGGGAAGTGTCTTAGTAGTTAAAGCGGAAAAAGAGGTATTAAGACAATTGTCAACGCAATAATCACCACAATCCACACTCTGTCTAGTATGCCAGTCATTGGTCGGATTATGTTTGCTTAACCACGGTAAACCTAGAACCACAGGAGCAGGAAGACCTTCCAACACAAAACATGAAATAAGCTCCTGATGAAACTCACCCACTCTTAATTTGATATCATGCACAATTTGAGACAAGCACCTCTGAGATAGAGGTGCAGAATCAATGCCAAACACAGAAATCTTCTTTTCCAATGTACTCGGATACAATCCATGCATACGGACAAACTGAGCATCAATCAAGTTCACCCCTGCCCCGCTGTCAATAAACACCTCAATTCTCACAACCTTTGACTCTAGCGCCACCTCGGCAGTCAGGAGAAAACGGGTACTACAGGAAGAAGACAAATGCACATTTTCAGTTTCTCTACCCACCCCACCAAGAGTGAGATGAGAATTCAACGCCTCCTTTTCTTTTCTCTCTTTTAGAGATTGAATACATGGACATACATTGATAAAGTGTCATTTCTGACCACAGAAAAAACACACACCCTTTTTATTACCAAAATGCTTAAGAGTGCAAACAGGAGTAGCCCCCCCTTAACTGCATGGGTTCGTACCCTGACATCAACCTAGGGGAATTTTCACCCAAAGTGTCATAGGAAGACAGTACACTACGTGATAGTACATCCTGAGAGTGGGGGCCCCTAGATCGCTCTCTCAGGCACCTATCCATGCGTACAGCATGAGACACGGCAGCTTCCAAAGACACAGGAGTTTCATGAAAGGCCAAAGCGTCCTTCAGCCTTTCTGATAATCCTTGACAGAATTGGCTATGTAAAGCTGGATCTTTCCATTCATTATTGGTCGCCCACCTCCGGAACTCAGAGCAATAGATCTCAACCGAGCACTCACCCTGACAAAGGTCAAGTATCAGGGTCTCGGACAGGGAGATACGATCCGGGTCATCATAGATAATCCCCAAAGCCTTGAAAAATTCATCTACCAACTGGAAAGACTGCGAACCGGTCGGCAGAGAAAAGGCCCATGACTGCGCTTCCCCTTTAAGCAGCGAGATGACCACACCAACCTTCTGCTCCTGCCTTACCGCAGTCTGAAATACAATGTGCACACCTCCCTGAATAGAATAAAATTATCACGTCCCCCAGAAAATCTGTCCGGGAGGGCGATCTTAGGCTCCAAACAGGCCTGACACCCAGCACCCCCAGAACCACCAGCCTGTGGTCTCTGAATCTGGTTGTGGATGTCAGCTACCTCCAAGCAGAGTCCCTGCAGCCATTCAGTAAGCGCGGTAATAGCATCCATGTCTGCACAAAAATGACATTAATTTTTGTTCGGCGGTTTATACTTTCACGCTCTGGTGTGGGGGGTATAGCCACACCAAGCATAAGAGGGAAGGGAAAAGGACCAAACAAGGGAAATGGTCACCTCCTGCAGGTAACCCTGAAACTAGGTCCTGACTGACTACCAGTATGAACAAGCCTTAGTTGTAGGAGAGTTCACACACAGGAACCTAATAACACCTGACCCTATACAACCCTGCAACTAGTGACAGGGGAAGAAGTCAACCCGTTCCTCCAAAAGGATGGACAAACACGAGACTCCAAAAGGCAAAACCATAAAAGGGAAAAGTAGTATAAACACCATAGGGAAAATGACACTTATCTTAATACAGATATTGCAGTAACCGGATCTCAGCTGAGAACCACACCAAACACAACAAAGTCAGCAGAAAGTATAAACCGCAAGGGATACTGGTAGAGGAAGGGATAAATAGGGGAAAGACAATCACCACACCCGCAACAGCTGTGGAAAATGTCAAATTATGTCACTTTTGAAAGTCCAGCAGATCGCCTGCAACCTGATGCAGGCACATTCGTGACACCTTCCCTGGCTGACACCCTCTTCATACTGAGGCCCCTATTTTCCAATTGCGGCTTGGGCAGAGTCAATGTAGCTTATCACCCCACCAACGGGAGTTCTAGTTTATTGTACCTTCATATTTAATGTGCTGCATTTAAAGGTCAATTTAGCTGCGCCCTCATATTTAAGTAAAGCAGCACATTGGATCCTATACCAGCTAAATTGATACCTACCAATTGGCCTCTACCTACTGACTACTTAGAACATCTTTCTCCTCGCCCACCCCAACAGTAGCATTTGATTTTTCTAGCCCACTAAAGCCCTTTACAATGTAACTGACCTCCAAATTAAAGGGGTAGTGTCACGAAAAATATTCTACATTTTTCAAACCAGCACCTGGACCTGAATTCTTTTGTAATTGCATGTAATTAAAAATTTTGCATAGCCACTGAGTTGCTGTATAGTGCCACCTGCTCTTTGTCCTTTTTCATATTTCTTTGTCCAGCTCACTGAGAAGGCCGCACATGATCAGTTTTATCCTTCAATTGCCTCCTGAGCTATGCTAGGGAGAGCATGGACACGCCCCCTGAGCTGCAGAAGAAAAGACACTCCCCTTGAGCTGGCAACTTGATATAAATCTAGCAGAGAAATGAATGTGGAGATCTCTGGATCCATGTGAGATACAGGGCTGCTTCTAGCTTTGTTAGAAAGAGGTTGTCATGTACTATATGATGTCTGATTTTTTATTTTTATTTTTACATTAGTCATGGGATAACCCCTTTAAGGAGGCACTCCAACTGCTTGTGTCATTTAATATTGCTTATTGTACCCCCTGCTGTGAACAGATGCCTTAATTCTCTACAGGGTGCTTTGGTCTAACGAATTACTAGAACCTCAACCACTGTCACTATGCGTGACTCTCCCTCCTAATGGAAAATGTATAAGCAATCGAAATCAGGCCTCAAGCCTCCATCAGCCTTCCCACTATCACCAGCCACAGGCTCCCAACACTCTGCCTTGAACGTTCTTCCATCATCCTCATCTTCTTCGCTTCCCAGTCCTTCTACTGTGTACACTTACAATATTCTTATGTTCCAGGATTGGACATCAATATCAGATCTGCGGGGGTCTGACCAGCACCACTGCCAATCAGCCGGTTGAAGAGAAGGCCATGCTCCGTGCAAACGCAGTCTTCCCTTTATTGTTTACCTGCTTGTAATTAGAAGCTGTCCCATTCACTTCAACGGGACAGCTCCTTCCTATTCAAGTGTATTAAACACATTTAATATATCACTGGTAACACCGAAACACTGATATTGTCTCTCACGTAGTCATATCAACTGCAATTATTTGTCCTTATAATTTCATGGATCTCTCTTAATTCCAAGTAATTTTTCTCATTTTATGTGAATATACGACTTATTCTCTGATGTATTACTGGTTTGGAGACTCAATAAAAATATTTTTAAAAAATGATATTTCTTATTATTTTTTATGAGTAGGTATTTTAAAATGTATGAGAACATTAATCAGTGATTTGGGCATACCGCACATTCAGTTCCTTTAAAAGTCACCGTTAGCTACTGAGCTCAAAAATATCTATGTCTTTGTAGCAGATCATGAAAAGAATATCTACAAGACTTAAAAGAAGAGACGGGAAAACCTGTTGACCTTTAGAAAGGTCAGATGGATCAGAGTGTATTAATTCAATGGCTGTCATTTCATTTTGCAGATATTGCTACTGTGAGTCTGCCGTACATGTTAGTGTATCTGATTCAGAACAGAACCCTGTGTACATGTCACATCTGCAATACCTTAGGGCAAAGGAAGCGGTAAGCCTTTTTTCTGCAGCTAGCCGGTTTCACCCATGCAATGGGAGTACATAATCAAAAATGACCAATTATACATTGTTTCCTCCCTATTCGGTACAGGAAATGTATTTTCATTTCCTTCTATTAAATTTCCAGGTGACATACATAATGACTAGCATTGCATCAGTGTTCCTGTATGGTAATATATCTATCCCTGCTCATTGATAGATACACATTTGCGATACTGTATGCCTTCTTATATTGCAGACATTAATTCGAGAGTGAAATGTAATTCAAATGTCCTTCTTGGAAGGATGCCTGACATTGATTCACTGTGTAATGAGATAAAAGTACTTTCTCTGATACTTTTTCTTTAGTTTTTACACTAAGAAGAGACTTGTCCTCATCTTACCCAATATTCATTACTGTATATAATCATACAAAGAGATGGAAGAAATTCTCTACTCTTTACATGGCATCTATCTTTACGAACAGATTTTAATCAGTTTACTTACCATAAATTCTCTGAAATAGTCTTTGCGCAATATACTTCACAAGATTTATACTTAGCAATTCTGAGCAAAATGAGTACTTTTAAAGTTTATAATGTCTGTTAGAGACGAGTGAATCAATTTTAAACTAATCACATTTGTTACGAATTTCACAAAAATTCGTGCAATAAATGAATACAGAAGTTTGGCGATTTGTTTTTGGACGAATCAAGCAAAAACAACCCCATGCCATTTTACTGTGAAAATTGGAGAAAGTAGAAGGGAGGAAGAAAATGGAGCATCACATGGCACTGGGAGGAAGGGGGGGGCTTGCCCTGATTGGCTGACAAACAGCCTGATTAGCCAATCAGGGAATAAACACCATTCTGTTCCCAGGTATGCTTGTAAAAGGATTAGAGGAGGAGCAGGAGGAGGAGTCGCTTGTGGATGAGACTGCTGCTGCTGATGCCAACTACACTGGCCATGATGACCAATCATCTCAGTGGGGGAAGGGGGCAATGCCACAAAGAATTGAGTATTAACCACTTCCCGTCCGCCCGTTGACTATAAACGTCCGGGAAGTGGTTATCTATCTCTGAATGGCCGTTTATAAACGGCCATTCAGAGATAGCAGCTGCACGCTAATCGTGCAGCTGCACAGTGGGGTACCTGCTGTCAGTGACAGCAGGGTACCCCAAAGAGAAGGCAGGGACCGTTCCCAGGGGTCCCTGCCTTCTAGATCGCTGTATACACAGCGCTCAACGAGCGCTGTGTATACAGATCAGGAAGCGCTATTGCGCTTCCTGTTCCGGCCCGGCGGTCACGTGATCGCCGGGGCCGGAGAGTGCAGGAGCTGCCGGGTCTCTCATAGACCCGATCAGCCCTGCACTGAGGCTGTACAGCATAGTATTATGCTGTACAGCCTCTCTGGGGATGTATTTCCCCTGTAACTGGGGCCACTATGTCAGCCCCAGTTACAGGAGAAATCAAGTGTAAAAAAAAAAAAATAAAAAATAAGTGAAGTTAAATGTCCCCCTGAGGTCTTGTATGACCTTATGGGGTACACAAAGTGTAAAAAAAAAAAATAGTATCATAAAAAAAAAAAAAAATCACATATATATAAAAAAATAATTTCCCCCAAAATATTTCATTAAAAAAGTTACAAATAAAAATAAATAAATAAGATACACATATTTGGTATCACCGCGTCCGAAACGACCGTCTCTATAAAAATATCACATGATCTACCCCATAAAGTGAACTGCGTAAAAAAAATCTAATAAAAATTAAGCCAAAACAGCTCTTTTTGTTGCATCACATACCAAAAAACATAATATTAAACAATCAAAAAGTCGTATGCATCCCAAAATGGTAGCAATAAAAACGTCACCTCCTCCCGCAAAAAAATGAGCCCCCACACAAGATTATAGCCTGAAAAATGGAAAAAAAAATGGCTCTTAAAAAACTGCAACACAAAAACATGATTTTTCTTCTAAAAATGCTCTTATTGTGTAAAACGTAAAAAAAATAAATAAAAAATAGACATATTTGGTATCGTTGCGTCCGTAACAACTGGCTCTACAAAAATATCACATGATCTACCCCATCAAGTGAACTGTGTAAAAAAAATGTAGAAAAATGCCCCTAAACTGCTTTTTTTTTTTAGTTAACCTCCCAAAAATTAGATTAAAAAGTGATCAGAAAGCCATATGTACCCCAAAATGGTGCCAATAAAAAGCACAGCTTGTCCCGCAAAAAATAAGACCTCACGCAGCTAAGTCCACAAAAAAATTAAAAAGTTATCACTCTTACAAACCATGACAAAAAATTCCATGTTAGAAAATGCAGATGCTGCTCCTCCCCTTCTGAGCCCTGGCGTATCCCCAAATAACAGTTTACGACCACATGTGGGGTGTTTCTGCAAACTGCAGAATCGGGGTAATAAATATTGAGTTTTGTTTTGTTGTTAACCCTTAATGTGTTACAGGAAAAAATTATTAAAATGGAAAATCTGCAAAAAAAGTGAAATTTTGAAATTTCACATCTATTTTGCTTTAATTCCTGTGGAATACTTAAAGGGTTAACAACATTTCTAAAATCAGTTTTGAATAGTTTGAGGGGTGTAGTTTCTAAAATGGGGTCATTTATGGGTGGTTTTTATTATGTAAGCCTCACAAACTGACTTCAGAACTGAACTGGTCCTTAAAAAAGTTAATTTTGCAAATTAGCAAAAATTGCGTCTAAAATTCTAAACCTTCTACTGTCCTAAAAAAATAAAATGACACTACCAAAATGATGCCAACATAAAGTTGACATATGGGGAATGTAAATTAAAAAGTATTTTATGGGGCATCACTATCTGTCTTAAAAGCAGAGAGATTGAAATTTAGAAAACAGTGAATTTTTTCAAATTTTCGGTAACTTTTGGATTTTTTTATAAATAAAATTAAAACTTATTGACTCAAGTTTACCATTAACTTGAAGTACAATGTGTCACGAGAAAACAATCTCAGAATCGCTTGGCTAAGTAAAAGCGTTCCAAAGTTATTACCACATGAAGTGACACATGTCAGATTTGAAAAATTAGGCCTGGTCAGGAAGGGGGGAAATGGCTCAGAGCTGAAGTGGTTAAGGAACGCTGGTTCATGGCAAGCTGTATGATTGCTTGCTTATGTATTGACAGGCATAATGTTCACATGCTTTTAGACATCCACTATTGAAGCAAAATAGGGGAATGTTTTTTCTGATTCTGAAAGGAAGACTAAATTGCTTTATTTCCAGGATACACTTCATACTAGGCTTTCACTGAGCAAACGTCTTCCACCGTCATGTCTGACCAAGAGGCATCTCTCCGCCCCTTGGCGGGTCACTCAACTTCCACTAACTCCGCTATTACACGATTCAGTCCAACCTGGACTGTGGCTTTTGTACGATGCATACTATGTTTTCTGGCCCCATGGACTTCTGAGCAGGCAGATTAGAACAGTGTCATCTCAGAGAGAGTTTTCAGAGTGACAGCTGACGTCACACTCGAACATTTTTACTTTTGTCAGAATACAGTTAATCAGGCATGGAGCATTGAGGATTTTCACACACCAGCGGCTGAGGCTGTTGAATAGATCTGCCATTTCTGATGGTTTCCTATCAAGTCACTGTCACTGTCTGCCTGCCTACCATCCTGTTCCATACCGTATGGCTGCTGTTGCTACTACCTGCTGCTACTTCCTTTTGCTAATCCCCCTTTCTGCCTTTACCATTACCCTTACACAGCCATCACTCCCATTACTACTACTCCAACACAGCTACACACACATCTACTTACTGCCTTGTCTGTTCCACAATTACTCCTACACACGCTACCCTTTACACATCCATTCTAAAATCCACTGTTTCTGCTACCAAGTAAAAGGGAGACTTTTTCCAGGGTTGTTCAACTTCAGAAAAAGCCACGCTTTCTTCTGTTTTTAAATATGGGCAGGCATTCTACCTCTGTTAGGGCATCATTTTGGATGATTGGTCCCAACAGTTTTTTTCCAATCTCACACTTTTGGAATGTTTCTTATAAGAAAAAGCATAACACATGCAATGGCACAGTGTTTTTAACCCTTTCACTCCCGGAGGTTTTTTCGGTCATACATTTTCGTTTTGCGCTCCCTGCCTTCAAACAGCCATAACTCTTTTATTTTTCTGTTCACATAGCTGTATGAGGGCTTGTTTTTTGCGGGACAAGTTGTACTTTCCAACGCCACCATTTAATATTGCATATGGTGTAGTGGGAAGCGGGAAAAAAATTCCAAACCGGGTGAAATTGCAAAGAAAACGCTATTCCGCTACAGTTCTACTGGTTTCTTATTTACAGCGTTCGATGTGCATTAAAACTGATCCATTACTTTCATTCTACTGGTCAGTACGAATCCGGCAATACCTAATATGTATAGTTTTTCCTGCGTTTTCATAGTGATAAAATAATTAGAAAGTTGCCCTTTTTTTTTTTTTTTTTCCTTGTCACATCTTGACCCCTATAACTTTTTGGTATTTATGTGTACAGAGCTGTATGGGGGCTCATTTTTTGCGGGATGATCTGAAGTTTTTATTGATACCATTCTGGGGTGTGTATGACTTTTTGATCACTTTTTATTTAATTTTTTTTTAGAAAAAAAAGCGACAAAAAACGGCAAATCGCCATTTGGACGCTTTTTTCCGCCACACAATTCGCCGTATTGTAATTTTTTTTTTTTATATTTTCAAAGTCCAGGCGTTTTCGGTCACGGTGATACCCATGATGTCTATATTTATTGTTATTTAGGTATTTATTTTTTAATTATACGGAAAGGGGGGTGATTTGAACTTTTATATCTTTTTTATTTTTTATATATTTTTTAACATTTTTTTTAAATTTTTTTTACTATCTGAAAGCTCAAATATGGGCTTATATATTGTGGCTTTTTTTTTTCTTTATGAGTAATCAGGGATTTTCTAGACTCAGAAATCCAAGAATTGCTCATTTCTTATCCTGGCCTGCCATCTAGTGGCCAGAATAAGAATTGCACTTTGAAAACTGTAATCCTCACCAGCGAGGATTACAGTTTTCATATGGTGTACAGACACCCCGATTGGCCACACGGGGTGTCTGTACACCACCCGGAAGCGAATGCAAGTAGTAGCGGCAGTAGCGGAATGTAAGTAGCGGCAAGTCTCTGCTGTTAGAAACAGCAGAGACTTGCCGGCCATGACGCCCGCCGCACTTGCGAGCGGGCGCCATGTGACCGCATCGCCCCAGCGCCGTAAATGTACGGCGCTGGGAGTGTAAGGGTTAAGCACCATTAACCATTCATTTACCCATAGCTACATATATCAATTGTATGTACGCTAATGCCAGAAGCCTAACTAATAAAACTGGTGAACTGGAATTAGTGATGTGTGAGGAGGACTATGACATAGTGAGACATGGCTGGATGATAGCTATAACTGGGCAGTTAACGTACAGGGTTACAGTCTGTTTAGAAAGGATCGCCAAAACCGGAGAGGGGGAGGGGTCTGCCTTTATGTAAAGTCCTGTCTAAAGCCCACACTATGGGAAGATATAAGTGAGGGACGTGAAGATGTGGAGTCACTGTGGGTAGAAAAAAATGGAGCCAAAAACAATAATAAAATGCTAATAGAAGTTTATTATAAACCACCCAATATACCAGAGTCCACAGAAAATCTACTTCTAAACGAAATAGACGAGGTGGCAAATCATAATGAGGTCATTATTGTGGGGGACTTTAACTACCCAGATATAGACTGGGAAACTGAAACCTGTACATCTCATAAAGGAAACAGGTTCTTGGCAATAACCAAAGACAATTACCTTTCCCAACTGGTTCAGGACCCAACCAGTCCCTCTAGTCTATACTGGACATAGTATTAACCAATAGACTTGACAGAAAAACAGATGTGGCACCTGGCAAATAGTGACCATAAAATAATAACCTTCCAATTGTCATTCAAAAGAGCGTTTCTTCAGGGAGGAACAAAAATACCAAACTTCAAAAAAGCAAAATTTAACCAACTAAGAGAGGCCATAGGCCTAACTAACTGGGACAAAGTCCTCAAAAATAAAAATACAGCAACAAAATGGAAGATTTTTAAATGCATCCTAATATCTAATTGTGAGAAGTACATACCTTATGGGAATAAAAGGTTAAGGAGCAAGAAAAAATCAATGTGGATAAATAGAACTGTAAAGAAACCAATAAATGAGAAAAAGAAAGCATTTAAATCACTAAAACAGGAGGGTGGCGAAGAAGTATTGAAAAACTAAAAAAAAATGGAATATGTAAAAGACAAATAAAAACAGCCAAACTAGAGACCGAGAGATTAATCGCCAAAGAGAGTAAAACTAATCCTAAAATGTTCTTTAATGGTATAAATGGTAAAAAGTATAAACCTGAAGGTGTCGGCCCCTTACAGAGTAATGAGGGGGGAGTTAATATGGAGAATGATTTATCTTTATTAGATAAGTGGTCAAAACAATGGAAACTTCAGTTCAATGTTTCCAAATGTAAAATAATGCACTTGGGGAGAAGAAATCCTCTATCTGAGTATCGTATTGGCAGTTCTGTGCTAACAAAGACCTCAGAAGAGAAGGATTTGGGGTTAGTCATCTCTGACAGCCTCAAAATGAGTAACCAATGCAGCCAGGCGGTAGGGAAAGCAAATTGTATGCTTGGCTGCATAGCTAGAGGTATAACAAGCAGAAAGAGGGAGATTGTGATCCCTCTGTATAGAGCTTTAGTGAGACCACATCTGGAATACTGTGTTCAATTCTGGAAACCTCAGCTGCAAAAGGATATTGCTCAAATAGAACGGGTCCAAAGAAGAGCTACAAAAATGGTGGAAGGTCTAAAGCATAGAACTTATAAAGAAAGACTCCGAGTTCTTAATATGCATAGTATGGAGGAAAGAAGAGAAAGGGGGACATGATTGAAACCTTTAAATATGTTAAAGGACTGAATAAAGTTCAGGAGGGAATGGTTATTAATAAGAAACTGAACACAAGAACAAGGGGGCACAATCTGAGGTTAGTTGGGGGAAAAATCAAGAACAACATTAGAAAATATTATTTCACTGAAAGAGTAGTAGAAGCTTGGAACAAACTTCCAGCAGAGGTGGTTGATACATCCACAGTAACTGAATTTAAACATGCCTGGGATAAACATGTATCTATCCTAAGATAACAATAAAAGGATAATAAAAGGGCAGACTAGATGGACCAGGTGGTCTTTTTCTGCCGTCAATCTTCTATCTTTCTATGTTTCTATGAGTTGCAGAGAGCAATGAGGAGAAAGCAAAGCTACTAAATATCTTTTTCTCCACTGTATTCACTGAGGAAAATAAACTGTCAGATGAAATGCAGAATATAAAAGTAAATTCCCCTTTAAAAGTGCACTGTCTGACCCAGGAAGAAGTACAGCCACGTCTTAAAAAGATAAAAATAGACAAATTGCCAGGACCGGATGGCATACACCCCCGTATCCTAAGAGAATTAAGTAATGTCATCGCCAGACCCTTATTTCTGATATTTAAGGACTCTATACTGACAGGGAGTGTTCCACAGGATTGGCACATAGCAAATGTGGTGCCAATATTCAAAAAGGGTCCAAAAACAGAGCCTGGGAACTATAGGCCGGTAAGTTTAACATCTGATGTGGGTAAACTGTTTGAGGGTTTTCTAATAGATGCTATCTTGGAGTACCTCAATGAAAATAAGCAAATAACTCCATATCAGCATGGCTTCATGAGGGATCGTTCATGTCAAACCAATTTAAACAGTTTCTATGAGGAGGTACGTTCTAGACTGGAACCGCGGCAAATCAATGGATGTCGTATATCTGGACTTCTCCAAAGCATTTGACACGGTACCACGTAAAAGGTTAGTATATAAAATGAGAATGCTTGGCCTGGGAGAAAAAAAATAGCTGTATGTGGGTAAGTAACTGGCTCAGTGATAAAAAACAGAGGGTGGTTATTAATGGTACATACTCATATTGGGTCA
Organism: Rhinella marina; assembly: GCA_900303285.1. Lineage (NCBI taxonomy): Eukaryota > Metazoa > Chordata > Amphibia > Anura > Bufonidae > Rhinella > Rhinella marina. The sequence goes on from ONZH01019946.1 coordinate 97,375, forward strand.
CTGTCACTAGTGGGGTACCACAGGGGTCAGTACTGGGCCCTATTCTCTTTAATATATTTATTAATGATCTTGTAGAAGGCTTGCACAGTAAAATATCAATTTTTGCAGATGACACTAAACTGTGTAAAGTAATTAACACAGAAGAGGACAGTACACTGCTACAGATGGATCTGGATAGACTGGAGGCTTGGGCAGAGAAGTGGTAGATGAGGTTTAACACTGACAAATGTAAGGTTATGCATATGGGAAGGAATAATGCAAGTCACCAGTACATACTGAATGGTAAAACATTGGGTGACTCTGACATGGAAAAGGACCTAGGAATTTTAGTTTAGCAAACTAAGCTGTAGAAACCAGTGTCAGACAGCTGCTGCCAAGGCCAATAAGATAATGGGTTGCATCAAAAGAGGCATAGATGCCCGTGATGAGAACATAGTCCTGTCACTTTACAAATCACTAGTCAGACCACTCATGGAGTACTGTGTACAGTTCTGGACTCCTGTTAACAAGGCAGACATAGCAGAGCTGGAGGGGGTTCAGAGGAGGGCAACTAAAGTAATAACTGGAATGGGTGGACTACAGTACCCAGAAAGATTATCAAAATTATGGTTATTCACTTTAGAAAAAAGACGACTGAGGGGAGATCTAATAACTATGTATAAATATATCAGAGGTCAGTACAGAGATCTCTCCCATCATCTATTTATCCCCAGGACTGTGACTGTGATGAGGGGACATCCTTTGTGCCTGGAGGAAAGAAGGTTTGTACACAAACATAGAAGAGGATTCTTTACGGTAAGAGCAGTAAGATTATGGAACTCTCTGCCTGAGGAGGTGGTGATGGTAAGTTCAAGAGGGGCCTGGATGTATTTCTGGAGGATAATAATATTATAGGTTATAGTTACTAGAGTGGGGTCGTTGATCCAGGGAGTTATTCTGATTGCCTGATTGGAGTCAGGAAGGAATTTTTTCCCCTAAAGTGGGGAAAATTGCCTTCTACCTCACAGGGGTTTTTTGCCTTCCTCAGGATCAACTTGTTGGAAAACAGGCCGAACTGGATGGACAGATGTCTTTTTTCGGCCTTATAAACTATGTTACTAGGTTACTAAGTTATCAGTGTCACTCAGACATTATTAACTATTGCTGTCATTTGATGAAACAGATTAAAGGTGAAGGTGAAGCGAGAAAGAGCAAAAATCCTAGGAGACCTCAAAGTGTCATATACCCATTTTGAGGCCAGTTGGAGCATATTCGTTTGTGTAGAATCGGCCTCAAATCAAATTTTTAGAAAAATTTGTTAAACTGGACACAAAGCAAATTTAAAAAAATGTGCTTATCTCTAATACCTGTATATGTGCAGTGCCTTGAAAAAGTATTCATACCCTTTGAACTTTTCCACATTTTTTTACGTTACACCCACAAACAATAAATTTGTTTTATTTGAAATTTATGTGATAGACCAACCCAAAGTAACAAGTACTGTATGTGTGTAGTGGAAAGAAAATGCAAGGTTTTTTTTTAAATTTTTAATAAATGAAAATCTGAAAAGTGTGGCGTGCATTTGTTTTCAGCCCCCAATACAATACTTTGTAGGAACACCCTTTGAAGCAATTACTGCTGCAAGACTTTTAGGACATATCTCTACCGGCTTTGCATATCTAGAGGCTGAAATTTTTGCCCATTCTTCTTTGCAAAATAGCTCAAGCTTAGTCAGATTGGATGGAGAACGTCTGTGAAGAGTGACATGCAGTGTTAGCCACACATAGCGTTTTGCGTTTAGACAAAGATCAACTTTGGTCTCATCTGACCAGAGCAACTTCTTCCACATTTGCTATGTCCCCTACATGGCTTGTGGCAAATGCAAATGAGACTTCTTATGGATTGCTACTCTTCCATAAAGGCCAGATTTGTGGAGCACACAACTAATAGTTGTCATATGGACAGATTCTCCCACCTGGGTTGTCTTGGTAGATTTGCAGTTGTGCCCTACTCCTTCCATTTTCAGATGATGGATTGAACAGTGCTCCGTGATATGTTCAGAGCTTGGGATATTTTTTGTATAACCACACCCTGCTTTAAACTTTTCCACAACTTTATTCCTGACCTGTCTGATGTGTTCCTTGTTTTCATGATGCTGTTCAATCACTAATGTTCTCTAACAAACCTCTAAGGCCTTCACAGAGCAGCTGTAGTTATACTAAGAATATATTACACACAGGTGGACTCTATTTACTAATTAGGTGACTTCTGAAGGCAGTTGGTCTCACTGGATTTTATTGAAGGGTATCAGAGTACAAGGGTCTTAATATCAACGTACACCACACTTTTCAAACTTTTATTTATTAAAAATTTTGAAAACCATGTATGATTACTTCACACATATTTGTGTTGGTCTGTTAGATAAAATCCCAATAAAATAAATTTAAGTTTGTGTGTATAACGTGAAAAAAATGTGGAAAAGTTTAAATACTTTTTCAAGGTGCTATATTATATAGGTGTATATAACTAGAAGTTAAAGGGAGTCTTCCACCAGGAAATTTACTATTAAACCAGGCACGATGTCTTATAGGGCTGAATTTAATAAATGATCACTTCAGTGATCTGTTGTGTCATTTTGGAGAATAATTACTTTTAATCCATATGAAAATTAGCAGTTAAGTGCACCGAGGGCAGACCCAAGCCACTCTTTGCACGCTTGCTCTTCCTAGTACAGTATTTTTCGCTTTATAAGATGCACTTTTTTCCCCCAAAAGTAGGGGGAAAATTGCGGTGCGTCTTATAAAGCAAATGCAAGTGAGCGCTTCCATTATGGAAGCGCTCACTTGTATGTATAAGGTGCGAGCACCCCCATCAGACCTCAGATCAGCCCACCCAGCCCATAAGGATAAAATAAAAACCTCTCTTACCTGTCCTGCGCCACGGCTCCGCTCCGGGTCAGGCGCTATTCTGTCTTCCTGGGCCGGCTCTGCACTGTCCTGACCGTGTACAGTGTCAGGACGTAGTGCGCGCACTATGACCTGACGCTGCACGCAGTCAGGTGACAGTACAGCGTCTGCCTTAGAAGACAGAGGAGCGCCGGACCCAGAACGGAGCCGCGGTGCAGGACAGGTAAGAGAGGTTTTTATTTTATCCTTATGGGCTGGGTGGGCTGATCTGAGGTCTGATGGGGGCATATTCATTTAATATGGGGGCTTATGGGTTGATCTGAGGTCTGATGGGGATAGAGGGGGCTGATATGGGGGCTGATCTGAGGTCTGATAGGGGCACATTTGTCTAATATGGGGTCTGATGGGCTGATCTGAGGTCTGATGGGGGTAGAGGGGGCTGATATGGGGGCTGATCTGAGGTCTCATGGGGCATAGTGGGCTGATATGGGGGCACAGTGGGGTGATATGGGGGCTGATCTGAGGTCTGATGGGGGCACAGTGGGCTAATATGGGGGCACAGTGGGCTGATCTGAGGTCTGATGGGGGCACAGTGGGCTGATCTGAGGTCTGATGGGGGCACAGTGGGCTGATATGGGGGCACAGTGGGCTGATCTGAGGTCTGATAGGGGCACAGTGGGCTGATCTGAGGTCTAATGGGGGCACAGTGGGCTGATCTGAGGTCTGATGGGGGTGTGACATGGAGTGCTGATGGGTTCTGACATGGAGGGCTGATATGGGGGTCTGATGTGATGTTCTAAAATTTATGGGGGGTCTGATATGAGGTGGGATGAAAAATATTTTTTTCTTATTTTCCTCCTCTAAAATCTGAGGAGGTGCGTCTTATAAAGCGGAAAATACGGTAATTGTTATCAAAATTTACACCATATGTAAATGTTATTTTAATTAAAATCTTTTAAGAGGTTTTCCAAGATTAGAAAAACATGGCTGCTTTTTTTGTTTCCAAAAACAGCACCACCCTTGTCCATGGGTGGTGTCTGATATTGCAGCCCTGTTTAATAAAATGCTACTTTTAGTTATGTACTGTTGAATATTTTTGTAGGTTGCAAGTATTAGCTAAGGCATAAAAAATAATTTATAAGGTAGTTTGCTTATTTTTTGGGTTTCCTGAAATAGTATTTGCTATGATATTATAAAATGTGTTGCTTAAATCCAATGTTACAGCTCTGTAGAATAAAGGACAAAAAATGTGTTACAGTAGATGTGTGTTAACGATGTAGCCATAGGTAATGCATTGTTCTAAGTAATTCAGATTATGTGATGGCAAAGACTGATAATGCCAGTGCTGAACATAATGTGGTCAAATAGCTACTAAACAGGGGAATTTGGGCTTCAGCAATCTCTTTCCATATGGCCCCTTTTGGCCATCTTATAGGGAAGAGTCTTCTAACCATCCAGTAAGGTAATTAGCTGTGGAGAATCCAAGCTGATTTCAATGGGCACCATTGGCAAATGTATATTTCTCTCTATTTGGTGTATTACCCTTTCTTTTTTTCTCAAGTCTGAGCATGAATTACAGACTTTAAAATACATGGTGTCTAATTACAATAATTTGTCTATGTCATATAATTAACTTATGTCTATTTTCGAATATCTATCAATTCCACTTCTAATTTCTTAATATAAAATTGAGGCTGATGGTTTAATTATCCATATATTATTATGGGAGGCTGATTTATTGCTTTAAAGATTGCAATCAATCACTCATTTCATCTTTAAAATTTCCAAATACTTTTAATAGCTAGTAAGACTGCTTATGATGGGAAAATGTTTATACATATCATACAGTTGTAATGTGGACCAAAGCCCTTCAACCAAGTTATTTCTTCTTACCCATACCTTACCAAATAATCATCAAGGGTATAGCTTTGCATGGTAGATACACTATTGATTTTTTTTTTAAGGAGAATTGCACACACAGTAATAACAAAGTGGATGAGTTGTTTTTTTTTTTAAATCCTCAAGTTATGCTGAGGTTTCCACTGCTGACATCACCCTTTGCAATGCAGAGGTTGACATTTATGGCAAATCTACATATCACTAATTTTCCACAACAAAACACATCATTATTTGAACATACCCTAAAAGTAGGCAGAGGCTTCAGTGCACATCAGACAAAAGTTGCTGCAGTTAATAGAAGCAAAAGGTTGGCATGGGGTCTCAATTTATATTCAAATATGTTTCTTAGTTTCAGTCATCAGCCGCTGGAAATTTACTTGAACCATAATATTTGACTGGTCATCAGAGTTGGACAGCCCACCAGTGGGCCCCAAAGTTTCAGGAGAAAAAATTCTTTTTAGAACTAATCACTTGCATCAGAGTCTATAGGGCACATTTAATAAAGGCCCATAGCTGGCTGTGGATCCAACAAAGTTATGAAGAGGTGCCGGTTCTAAATGTAAGACAGCTTCCGAGCCAGTTCTAAATGTAAGACAGCCACGCCCACAATTTTAGACCTGGCGTGAACTGAGAGAACTCGAAGATAACGACGCAACTAACATTGTGCCACCATCTGCACCTGAAATATGCCTATTTTAGGCGTATTTCAGATTAGTAAATGACCTATATTTTTTATTTAGAACCTATTAGACTGTATTGACAATATAGGCCATGGACCCTGAGAATGGTTTCCTCTGTTAGGCCCAAGGAACCCCATTCCAACACTGCTAGGCATGCTATGTAAGTGAGGACTTTGAATATGTTTAAATGCAGACATCAATGTGATGTGGTATATCTGGTTTATCTACATTGCTAATGTACTCCCACTGTTAACCTTCCTGCAACAGTTAATCTGGTTAATGAATCTCTGTTTAGTTCCTTTAGAAAATAAAAATATGAAGAGCTGGGATTGCTTGGATCAGAACCCGCAATGTAATCTGCTATAGTTATATGTATCAATTTGATGGAGCCTCTTGGCATCTATAAGTTATGACAATTGCATGCATTGAATTAAAGGAAGCCTGTATCTGCCTACAGATGTATGTCATTCCACTTGAATGAAAAGAAGAACTAAAGTCTGGTTGTCCTCCAGAACCATGACCTATTGACAGACTCCCTTATGACCTGGACTCTTTCATGCATCCTAACATTCATGCAGTTAGAATCCTCTGTTCCATATTTTACACATTCATACCTTAAGGTAACATAAAATATTTTAATAAATACGTCACTCCTTAGTTTCCGCTGACATAATCTTTCCCCTTGTGCTATTTCTTCCTTATATTGCTTAGTCACATGCACAATACCTTGATCTGTAGCTGAAGGGGAGACTCCTTGAAAGTCCTTTCCCCTTTTTTGCTTTCTCAATGTTCCACAGTAAGACCCTCTGTTCAGAGTCATTGGGGTTTGTTTTATGCCATTGTGCGTCATTTTCAAAAAGAACTAACTTTCAAATATACCTACAGTGATAAATTCCATCCCTAGTCTATGAGTGTAATCCTTTTAGTAGACTTCAGGCTGCTGTAATAGGGTGTTGGCAGATTGTAATAGGCTGGGAGTGAGCTGCCTCAGGATAATTTTACATTTCCTTAGCTGCCTGATCAGTACACGCATGGAAAGAGCGGAGCCTAGAGGACGGATTATAATAAATGAACACTTTGTTATCATGAATGCATATGCCCACTTTAGGTACCTTCATGCTGTATAAAATATATTTTTCTGTTGGGTAAAATGCATTAGTTAAATTGGCTATATCCATATCTCACGCTATTTTATTGTGTTGTGATATTCGTATTGACAAAATGGATCATGGGTAAATTCAAATTCAATTTTTGACACAAATAAAATACCACTGAAATGCATTAATTAATCTTGATGCAACCAGGAGTACCACTTTATTAGCCTCACATAGTCATTAGGAAGAATCAATGAACTAGTCTTCTTCATGCATGGTCTGATCTTCCACTATAAACACTGGAGCTTTTCATAGTAAATGTAAATTAATTGTACATTACATTTTGAGTACAGTATTTTTCCCATACATTTATCATCAATTGTGATATACGTAACAATAAGAAAATACAGCTACTATGCATCATTCAGTAATTCAGAATACATTTTTCCACATCATTTTTTACAAAATGATTTCTCTTAATGCATAGTTGTTACAGGTGTCAGTTCATCATGTATAAATCTTAGATCTCCAAGAAAAAGTGACTGGATTTATCATTATTTTGACTACAAATATGAACTGCAATCTATAGACAATCCCTCAGTAGAACTATAGAACACTAAAGCTCTCATTTACTAATATTAAAGTTAGGGGTAAAGTTGTATGGTTGGTTCTATGGTTAAGTGCAAAGGACGCATCTAAATGCAGAAATGCAAATGTGACCTAGGGTTTCTTTAATTGTATCCCTAATTCTAAGGGTACAGAAGGGGTGGACTGGTCATAGAACCTACACTGAAATTTCCCAGTGGGCCGATGCCCAGAGGGATGCCCAAGTCCTACATAATGATCTGATGCTCTCAGCATTACTTAATGCTAGGAGCATCAGGTACTGGCAAACAGCTGCAAGTGCCCCCCAGAACTCAACTGTATCACTGTTCTCAGGATGGTGATATAGTTGAATACTGTGGTGAGGATGGCAGTATTTTGTGTAGCATAGTGGTATTTGCTTCTGTTCAGGCAGTACTTTGTGCTGCACTGTTGTATTTGCATCTGCTGGGTGGTATATTGTGCTGCACTACAGTATCACAGGCACCGCCTACTTCTGTTGTCCCCAGGGACGGACTGGGAATATAAAGCGGCCCTGGAAAAAATACTAAAATTGGCCACGTTTTGTAAGTGGGTCAAAATTGATGAAGAGTCGGGCCAGCAATACCATATTGTGGCACATTATACCACCCCTTCAGAGCCAAATACCATAATCCATCACAAAATACTGCCAACAGCACAAAATACATCCTCAAAAACTTCCACCGGCCAGCTGTGAGGGAGGGCTCAGGTGGCCCAATGGGCATCAGCCCACTGGCAAATTTCCCTGTAAGGTCTATGGCCAAACCACCCCTGGTTGCCCCCGCCTACTTGTGTTACTCCCACTGTCTGTCAATTTAGACCCACTTACAACATGGGGCCACTCTTAGATTTTTCCAGGGCCACTTTAAGTTGCTAGTCTGCCCAAGGGTTACGGCCACACTGTCAGGCATCCTGATACAGTTTTGAAAGCCAGAATCAGGATTATAAGAGTATGGAATGTATAAAGGAAAGATATGACTTCACTGTTTAATCCACTCCTGGTTTTGGCTTCCAAAACTGCAAAACCTTTCAATGAAAAAGATTGATCAGTGGATAATTCTTCTAAAAGGTCTTCATATGAGGAACATACTATGGAAACAGCAGCCTATCAATAACCCAAAAAGCTAAAATTGCAATTGCATTCTATTCTATCCTAAAGAATCAATATTTAGCATGAGCATATCTTCATCATGTACTAGGAACAATGGATATGCTAAGAATATGCCACTTTCATTCTGGTATCATTGTCAGATTCAGACTTAGGACCCGATGTTTCAAAGTAACACATTGGGCAGCAACATGAGATGTTGGTAGTACTGTTTGAGGAAGACTAGGACAATGTCTGCACGGATTTGTTCTCCCTGTTCTAGGGTCAGTTTTCTGCCAAGATAAAAATTATAATAAAAAGTTCGGACCAACGATATATATATATTTTTTTTTTCATAAGTGCATATCCATAAAGCAGAACTATAGGTATATAAAAGTATGGTTGCACAACATATAATAAACGATAAGAGTAGAAATAAATTTAAATATATGTGGCGCTATGCCGACTAAAGATAAAAAAGGAAGTCCTTAGTTACACATATTTGCAAATGCGTCATCATGCCCACTCACCAGACGTCACGGTAACTTCCTGTGAAGTGGGTCCCTACACTCGTCTATGCCTCTGTTCAGACTATATCCAAGTCTCCATTGTTCAGGGCGTGTGAAACCAGCTAAATAGGTATCCTACCAGGAAGTCCTAGGTGAATGGGCGTCGTCAGGTCCAAAAGGAGCATGCGAGGCTCAGTATATAACGATAAAAATTATAATAAAAAGTTCGGACCAACGATATATATATATATATTTTTTTTTCATAAGTGCATATCCATAAAGCAGAACTATAGGTATATATAAAAGTATGGTTGCACAACATATAATAAACGATAAGAGTAGAAATAAATTTAAATATATGTGGCGCTATGCCGACTAAAGATAAAAAAGGAAGTCCTTAGTTACACATATTTGCAAATGCGTGATCATGCCCACTCACCAGACGTCACGGTAACTTCCTGTGGAGTGGGTCCCTACACTCGCATGCTCCTTTTGGACCTGACGACGCCCATTCACCTAGGACTTCCTGGTAGGATACCTATTTAGCTGGTTTCACACGCCCTGAACAATAGAGACTTGGATATAGTCTGAACAGAGGCATAGACGAGTGTAGGGACCCACTCCACAGGAAGTTACCGTGACGTCTGGTGAGTGGGCATGATCACGCATTTGCAAATATGTGTAACTAAGGACTTCCTTTTTTATCTTTAGTCGGCATAGCGCCACATATATTTAAATTTATTTCTACTCTTATCGTTTATTATATGTTGTGCAACCATACTTTTATATACCTATAGTTTTCTGCCAAGGACTTGTGCTATACTCCATCCCTCTCATAAGTAACTAAAAAAATCAATCAAGATAACATTAATCAATGGTACATACTATACAAAATTAAAGTCAACAAGATCATGCATGCTGTATAATACTACATAGGATCACAAGCATCATAAAAATATATCACAAAGTTATATTTAGCATTAAATATTAACCAACACACAGGCACTTGATTATGGATATATTTGGATGCAGTCTTTTATTAAAGACTGCACCTTTAATATTACATAGCACTAAACAGGAGCATAGCTAAGAGCTCAGGGGCCCTGGTGAAGGAATTCAGGCTGTAGGTCCTGATATGGTCTTCACATTACAAACCATCACCCCTGTAAATAGTGATGGGACAGAGAATAATCTCCTGTAGCAGTCTATTCCATACAGAAAAGTGCTATGTGAACATCGTGACCCTTACAGCCACCTGTCTGCATTCCCTTCCTTAACTATAGGCTGATCTACTGCTCTACTTCAATAGTTTTTATTGAGATTTTCATTTCAAATGGTTAGAGAAAGTACATTACATTTTGATTTGTTACAGTGTCAAACAGAATACCATTATAATCAGGTAATCAAAGGAGAATATAAATTCCAATATAATACAATTATTCAGATAACATGATTTTATATAAGGCATCATCCTATTCTTTATTTTTCTTTAATGAAGCAACCTTCTATTTGGTGCTTGGAGTCTGCTTTGTGTGGACAAAAGGTATTGTGTACTGCATGTAAAGTTTAGCAGAAAAAATAAACTGGTAGATGAGGACAGAGATGAAATAAACAAAAAGATAGGTAATTAGAAAGAACTTAGAAAACCTATAAGGTCCCTTATGCAATGGAAAAAATGTACATCACAACCTAATCTGACTGTCTAATAATGAGAAGTACCTAGATGTAGACATGGTGTCCATTTTTTTGTGTATTTATTAAGTGGCAATCATTTTTTCAAAGCTGCAATTGACATTTACCTTCCTTATTATTTGAGACATGTGAGGAGTTGATGAGGATTTCCAATTTTGCTCTATACATTGGAGAGTCCTTTGGGGGACCGAGTACCAGAGGCGTAGCTACCGGGGGGACAGGGGGGGGGCGACGGCTCCGGGCCCAGTGACTCAGGGGGGCCCAGCAAGGATGATCTTAAACTATCAGGCGAATACAAGTGAGCGCTTCCATTATGGAAGCGCTCACTTGTATTTAGGGACCCCCATCAGACCTCCGGTCTGGTGCTCCACTGTCTTCCCTGGCCAGCGCGCACTATGACCTGACGCTGCGTGAGGTCATAGTGCGTGCCGGCCAGGGAAGACAGTGGAGCGCCGGACCGGAGGGCAGCCGCAGGACAGGTAATAAAGGTTTTTTATTTTAATCTTATGTGGCTAGGTGGGCTGATCTGAGGTCTGATGGGGGCACAATACGCTGATCTGAGGTCTGATGGGGGCACTGAAGGCTGATCTGAGGTCTGATGGGGGCACATTCTGCTGATCTGTGGTCTGATGGGGGCACAATAAGCTGATCTGAGGTCTGATGGGGGCACAATACGCTGATCTGAGGTCTGATGCGGGCACAATATGCTGATCTGAGGTCTGATGGGGGCACATTAGGCTGATCTGAGGTCTGATGGGGGCACATTCTGCTGATCTGTGGTCTGATGGGGGCACAATACGCTGATCTGAGGTCTGATGGGGCACAATAAGCTGATCTGAGGTTTGATGGGGGCACATTCTGCTGATCTGAGGTCTGATGGGGGCACATTCTGCTGATCTGAGGTCTGATGGGGGCACAATACGCTGATCTGAGGTCTGATGGGGCACAATACGCTGATCTGAGGTCTGATGGGGCACAATATGCTGATCTGAGGTTTGATGGGGCACATTCTGCTGATGTGAGGTCTGATCGGGGCACATTCTGCTGATCTGAGGTCTGATGGAGGCACAATACACTGATCTGAGGTCTGATGGGGGCACAGTAGGGTGATATGAGGACTGATGGGGGCACATTCTGCTGATCTGAGGTCTGATTAGGGTACAATATGCTGATCTGAGGTCTGATGGGGGCACAGTAGACTGATGTGAGGACTGATGGGGGCACATTCTGCTGATCTGAGGTCTGATGGGGGCACAATACGCTGATCTGAGGTCTGATGGGGCACAATATGCTGATCTGAGATCTGATGGGGCACAGTAGGCTGATGTGAGGTTTGATGGGGGCACGGTGGGCTGATGTGAGGACTGATGGGGGCACATTCTGCTGATCTGAGGTCTGATGGGGGCACAATACGCTGATCTGAGGTCTGATGGGGCACAGTAGGCTGATGTGAGGTTTGATGGGGGCACGGTGGGCTGATGTGAGGTCTGATGGGGGCACATTCTGCTGATCTGAGGTCTGATGGGGGCACGATACGCTGATCTGAGGTCTGATGGGGCACAATACGCTGATCTGAGGTCTGATGGGGCACAATACGCTGATCTGAGGTCTGAAAGGGGCACAATACGCTGATCTGAGGTCTGATAGGGGCACAATACGCTGATCTGAGGTCTGATGGGAGCACATTAAGCTGATCTGAGGTCTGATGGGGGCAGGGGACTGTTAGTTTAGTGATGTAAAAACTGGGGACAGGTTTCCTTTAACATAGGAGTCCCCTTGTTTTTTACTCCTATTACTCCTATATTTTACTGCATTATGTGGTAGAGGATTTAGAGTAGGGTATGTAGAAAGTCTATTGTACTGTACTTAACAGCATAGATGATCTAGCAGTTTATACAGTCATCTTTCTAATACAATATTATAACCACAACTAGTAGTATGTGCCTGTGAAGTTGGAAACGTGCATTTGGGAAGCCACTAAGTGGGGGGCCCACTTAAGTATGTTTTGCCCCCCTGTGCTGAACCTCTAGCTACGCCTCTGCCGAGTACCTATCAATATCAAGTCTTTGTCACGACCAGAGGCTGTGGATCTTCTGGGTCAGCTGATAGTGGACTAGGAATTAGCCCAATATTGCTGACTGCTGACTCCCAGAGTCAGGACACTGGTGTTTAAACCAGCCACCCAGAAAGCAGCTAACTCCAGGAGTGTGTACAGAGTCCAACTGAGGCAGAGTAATGGAACAGATGATCTTTATTGGCAGAAGGTAAACAAAAGTCACTTGAAACAAAGGCAAAACAAAGTTCAGAGTAATATGGTATACAGGTTCAGGCGGGCTCGTAGTCAGGCAGTGCCAGGTCAGAAGTCCAGGAAAACTTACAGGTGGCAGCAAGCAGAGTTGTAGTCAGGCAATGCAGGGTCAGAAGTCCAGGCAAACTTACAGGTGACAGTAAGCAGAGTTGTAGTCAGGCAATGCAGGGGTCAATAGTCCAGGTAATGCAGGTAGAATTGTAGACAGGCAATGCAGGGGTCAATAGTCCAGGTAATCCAGATAGCAGGCAGACAGGCAGGAAAGGTCAGGGTTAATTGGAAAAGTCCAGTACTCAGCAGATCAGAGCAGCAGGAAGCTTCAGCAGAGGTTAACAGGTATGACAACCACGTTTAGGCACTTCATGGTCAGTGAAGCTGCCCTAAATACCAGTAACCCCGCCTCCGGGTGCAGACAGTAATCAGGAGGAGTCAATAACAAAGGGACAGGTGCACGCCATCAGAAGAGGCCTCTGTATGCCTCATCAGCCTCTATGGAGGGCTTTTTTTATGGACCTGTAATCCTGTGTTGTGCATTAGCCCATAGTATTAGTATTCTTTTACAACTTGTAAAATGTTGGTCAGCTTCCAGTGCTGATACAACAGTATAATATAGTCATTGACTAAAAAAATAAAAATTTTGAAAGCAAATAAAATTGTTAGATTGCTGCAAAACTTGGCGTGCAGTTATGTCTCAGGCAGGTGTGGTCTGATTAGACACTGGGTCTTGCCACAAGAGGATGTAAAAGCTCTTGTCCCGTTGCTCTTTAAAAAGGCTTTCACAGGCAACTTTTGGGTAGTGTACCTCTTGGTGAGAGATCACTGACTGCTAGACATGCCTCTACGACACACTAAAAGACATTTTGCTCAGCTGACAGACTTTGAGAGAGGGTGCATCATTAGACTGAGAGTAACAAGATGGTCATGTCAACGAATTGCCATTCTGACCTAGCTGCTAGCAGCTGTTGGTAGCAGTGGTTAAGTCAGTGCATACACACATGGAGAACAAGCTCTGGGTGTCCCAGACAGACAACCAGTAGAGAGGATCGCTTGATCCACTGTCAATCCCGAGCAACTCCCATAGTTTCATTGTCCAAAATACAGACAATGATGGCACCTTCATTACATTCCCCTGTTTCTTACTGGACCATTTCCAGGCGCCAAGCAGAAGGAAGTGATGCCCAATATGTGTCCTGCCATTGACAGCCAGTCACTTATCACCATCGTCTGCAGTGGTGTCATGAATGAGAAACCTGGACTGCTATGAACTGGAACAGTTACTGGGACAGTAGCATCTCTAGAGATGTATCCAGGTTCTCCACCAGATTTATTGCCAGTTGAGCATTTATGGGACCAGCTGTGACACCAGCTTCAACAGCCTGCAAGTGTGCAGGATCTATAGACCCAATGTCTGTAGGCAAATGTGGCGCAGAATACCATATAGAACCTGAATGTCTCCATGCCCAACCGTATCTCATCTTGTATCCAGGCTAGAGGTGGTCCAAAAGGGTCCTACAGTCATGGCCAAAAGTTTTGAGAATGATACAAATATTAATTTTTACAAAGTCTACTGCTTCAGTTTTTATAATGGCAATTTGCATATACTCCAGAATGTTATAAAGAGTGATCGGCTTAACAGCAATTACTTGCAAAGTCAATATTTGTCTAGAAAATGAACTTTCTCCCCCAAAACACATTTCAACATCATTGCAGCCCTGCCTTAAAAGGACCAGTTAACATCGTTTCAGTGATTGCTCCATTAACACAGGTGTGGGTGTTGATGAGGACAGGGCTGGAGATCAATCTGTCATGATTAAGTAAGAATGACACTACTGGACATTTTAAAAGGAGGCTGGTGATTGGCATCATTGTTTCTCTTCTGTTAACCATGGTTATCTCTAAAGAAACACGTGCAGTCATCATTGCACTGCACAAAAATGGCCTAACAGGGAAGAGTATCGCAGCTAGAAAGATTACACCTCAGTCAACAATCTATCGCATCATCAAGAACTTCAAGGAGAGAGGTTCCATTGTTGCCAAAAAGGCTCCAGGGCGCCCAAGAAAGACCAGCAAGCGCCAGGACCGTCTCTTAAAAGTGTTTCAGCTGTGGGATCGGGCTACCAGCAGTGCAGAGCTTGCTCAGGAATGGCAGCAGGCAGGTGTGAGTGCATCTGCACGCACTGTGAGGCGGAGACTCTTGGAGCAAGGCCTGGTCTCAAGGAGGGCAGCAAAGAAGCCACTTCTCTCCAGAAAAAACATCAGGGACAGACTGATATTCTGCAAAAGGTACAGGGAGTGGACTGCTGAGGACTGGGGTAAAGTCATTTTCTCTGATGAATCCCCTTTTCGATTGTTTGGGACATCTGGAAAACAGCTTATTCGGAGAAGACGAGGTGAGCGCTACCACCAGTCTTGTCTCATGCCAACTGTAAAGCATCCTGAAACCATTCATGTGTGGGGTTGCTTCTCAGCCAAGGGAATCGGCTCTCTCACAGTCTTGCCTAAAAACACAGCCATGAATAAAGAATGGTACCAGAATGTCCTCCGAGAGCAACTTCTCCCAACCGTCCAAGAGCAGTTTGGCGATCAACAATGCCTTTTCCAGCATGATGGAGCACCTTGCCATAAAGCAAAGGTGATAACTAAATGGCTCAGGGAACAAAACATAGAGATTTTGGGTCCATGGCCTGGAAACTCCCCAGATCTTAATCCCATTGTGAACTTGTGGTCAATCATCAAGAGACGGGTGGACAAACAAAAACCTACAAATTCTGACAAAATGCAAGCATTGATTGTGCAAGAATGGACTGCTATCAGTCAGGATTTGGTCCAGAAGTTGATTGAGAGCATGCCAGGGAGAATTGCAGAGGTCCTGAAGAAGAAGGGTCAACACTGCAAATATTGACTTGCTGCATTAACTCATTCTAACTGTCAATATAAGCTTTTGTTACTCATGATATGATTGCAATTATATTTCTGTATGTGATAAAAACATCTGACAAACACACATAAAAACCAGAGGGCAGCAGATCATGTGAAAATATAATATTTGTGTCATTCTCAAAACTTTTGGCCATGACTGTAGAGCCTCCTTTCAGTTGCACAGTTGTACCCAATACACATAATTTTGCTCTAATATTGTTATGACTTCCATATATCACCATTACAGTCAAACTTATAAAATTTCATTTGATTCCAACATCTCCTTCTTGGTGCCTTTTTTCTTTGTCAATGAGTGCATTATCCCCAGTAAGTAATATTGTTTGCTGAAAGCACCTCACTCATCACTAGAGACAAAAGGCTGCTCTAGTTGCACTGATAAAAACATTTCTTAAGGGAATCTGTACATTGATTGAATTAGATCAGTCTGGCAAATTGTCATTGTTTTAATGGAAGACCACATTGAACTGGACGTGAGGAGATCCAATTATATGCCTCAAGCTTTCTATTTATTTAGATCATTGCCAATTAACAACACAAGCTTCAGGTATACTGAGATATTTTGTTTCTCGGTGGATTTATGGGGAAAATATGGATCTATTTAAGATTTATAATTCAATTAGTTAGCGGAATATCTACATAGTCACCCATCTACAGTAATGATGGATAGTTCTGCCTGAGTAGAGTGTTTCTCCATATATCCTGACTAATGGTGACTGATCAGATGATATATCCTAAAGTAGTCTATCACTTCAGCACTCATTACCTTTCACTATGACAGATGCCTCAAAAACTGTGCTGTAAATTCTGAGCATTAGAAAACCACATTCAGATATACAGGCACCTGGGGTTTTATTACTGGTGTACACATTACAAGGCTATACATATTGCCCTGTTGTAGTATAATTTTGTGTTGATGTGCATGTGTTATACAAATAGCAATGTATCCCATACACTGTGCAATGTTTTATCACTGGGGAGCTTTAATATTATTAATTTCATATCTTGAAAAGTAAAACTATTACATGCAAAGCTAGGTGCCCCACACAACAATTGCACCCATGCTGCATAAACAGCATGCACAGCTCCTGCAACCCATTAGTTTTCTAGTTAAAGCAGTGCACCCACTAGGACTATGCAGGTACGGCACATTTTCCAGACAATAGAATCAGTTAAAGGGGTATTCTCATCTTAGACAATGGGGGCATATCGCTAGGATATGCCCCCATTGTCTTATAGGTGCGGGTCCCACCGCTGGGACCCGCACCTATAGCCAGAACGGAGCGGGGAGCGCTGCGCCTGGAGGACCCCAGTTTTCCGGGGGTCCGGCCACCACCAGGCGCAGCTCCCCGCGCCGCTCATAGGAATGAATGGGAGCCGGGCCGTGCATGCGCGGTTGGCTCCCATTCATTTCTATGGAGCCGACGGAAGTAGCCGAGCCAGCGCTCGGCTATTTTCGGCGGCCCCATAGAAATGAATGGAGGGCGGCTGCGCATGCGCAGTGCGCCCTCATTCACTTCGGGGGCTCCGTTCTCGATATAGGTGCGGGTCCCAGCGGTGGGACCCGCACCTATAAGACAATGGGGGCATATCCTAGCGATATGCCCCCATTGTCTAAAATGAGAATAACCCTTTAAGTTACCAACATATAAAGGAAAAAAAAGAACAATCAGGCAAGATTTTGCTAAGCACCACAACAAGTTCTAAAGTCTGTATTTTGGCTGGAATGGTCCTGTGGGTCATGGAACTATAAGCAACACATAAAAAGGTTTTTTTTTTTTAACTGTTGAAGGGGTTTTCTGGGAGGCAGTGGGCCCCACAAACCTCACCTTCATTTCACATAACTCATCTGTAGAAGAAAGTTTTAATATACTTTCCATTCAAAGTTGCATGGATCGTCCATTTCGGAACCTGGTCACGTGATGTTTCTCTTCTGAAAATCCTACGTCTGCCAAAGTCACATCCAGCCTGGTCTATGGACGAGACATCACTTCCACTGTGGACGGGGAGAGCGTTAATCCTCTTCCTCTCCCGAGCCTAATGTCTGCGATTAGCGGTAATACCAATCACAGATTTTTAACCCCTCAGATGTGTTCAAATATGACCACGGCATCTGGACGCACAAAAAAACAGAAGTGCACGTTTCTGGGTGTGTCTCGGCTCACCCTTGCTATTGTTCTCTACGGGAACTATAAAAAAAAGTGTCAAAGTCAATGTTTTTAAAAATAAAAAAAAAAATGTAATAATATACAAACTAAAATCATAACATAAACACTCCAAAATGGTTTTAATTAAAAGTACAGATCACCCTCACAAAAAAATGAGCCCTCACACAGCTCTATACACATAACTACAAAAAAAATTATAGGAGTCAAAATGAGAGTAAAAATGTTTTCAAGGTTTTTTTTTTCAGTATTAAAACACAAGAAAACTATACATATGTGATATTGCCGTAATCATACTGACCTGGAGAATGAATGTAACAGGTCAGTCCATAGGGAATGCCGTAAAAACAGGGGCAGATTGGACCTTACAGGGAAATTTCCCGGTGGGCCGATGCCCAAGGGGCCGCCTGAGCCCTCCTTTTGGCCGCCCAGTGGAAGTTTTTGGGGATGTATTTTGTGCTGTTGGCAGTATTTTGTGATGGACTGTGGTATTTGGCTCTGTTGGGGTGGTATAATGTGCCAAAATATGGTATTGCTGGCCCTGCCTTCCATTAATTTGGACCCAACTACAAAACGGGGACACTTTTAGTATTTTTTCCAGGGCCACTTTAAATTCCCAGTACACTCCGGCGTAAAAATAAAACTCATAAAACCGTTGCAGAACAGTTTTTTCCAATTGCAAGTTTTTCCACAAAAACATGCCCCCATACAAATATGTGAACAGTAAAATAAAAAAGTTATGGCCCCTGAAAGCCAGGGAGTGAAAAAAGAAAACGCAAAAAAATAGTATAGTAAAAGAACAGCACAACATGGACTCAAAATAATACACTCTATGTTGTGAGATATATTTACTAAAACAGATATGTCAGGAGAGGTGACATGTCCTCTTTAAACAAGTAAGTGCCTTTAATGGAACATTTTATCAACGATTCTTTCAGTTGGAGTGTCACTTTAAAGTTGATTTTTTAAAATTTTTCTACAAATGTAGAATAATATACAGTGGGGAAAAAAAAGTATTTAGTCAGTCACCAATTGTGCAAGTTCTCCCACTTAAAAAGATGAGAGAGGCCTGTAAGTGAAATCATACTGTAGGTAGACCTCAACTATGAGAGACAAAATGAGAAAACAAATCCAGAAAATCACATTGTCTGATTTTTAAAGACTTTATTTGCAAATTATGGTGGAAAATAAGTATTTGGCCACCTACAAACAAGCAAGATTTCTGGCTCTCGCAGACCTGTAACTTCTTCTTTAAGGGGCTCCTCTGTCCTCCACTCATTACCTGTAGTAATGGCACCCGTTTGAACTTGTTATCAGTATAAAAGACACTAGTCCCTAACCTCAAACAGTCACACTCCAAACTCCATTATAGTGAAGACCAAAGAGCTGTCGAAGGTCACCAGAAACAAAATTGTAGACCTGCACCAGGCTGGGAAGACTGAATCTGCAATAGGCAAGCAGCTTGGTGTGAAGAAATCAACTGTGGGAGCAATAATTAGAAAATGGAAGACATACAAGACCACTGATAATCTCCCTCGATCAGAGGCTCCACACAAGATCTCACCCCATGGGGTCAAAATGATCACATAAACTGTGAGCAAAAATCCCAGAACCACACGGCGGGACCTAGTGAATGACCTGCAGAAAGCTGGGACCAACATACCAAAGGCTACCATCAGTAACACACTACGCCGCCAGGGACTCAGATCCTGCAGTGCCAAACGTGTCCCCCTGCTTAAGCCAGTACACATCCGGGCCTGTCTGAAGTTTGCTAGAGAGCATTTGGATATTCAAGAAGAGTATTGGGAGAATGTCACATGGCCAGATGAAACCAAAGTAGAACTGTTTGGTAGAAACAGAACTCGTCGTGTTTGGAGGAGAGTGAATGCTGAGTTGCATCCAAAGAACACCATACCTACTATGAAGCATGGGGGTGGCAACATCATGCTTTAGGGCTGCTTCTCTGCAAAGGGACCAGGATGACTGATCCGTGTACAAGAAAGTATGAATGGGGCCATGTATCGTGAGATTTTGAGTGCACACCTCCTTCCATCAGCAAGTGCATTGAAGATGAAACGTGGCTGGGTCTTTCAGCATGACAATGATCCCAAGCACACCGCCAGGGCAACGAAGGAGTGGCTTCGTAACAAGCATTTCAAGGTCCTGGAGTGCCCTAGCCACAGTGGTGTACCGCCCATATAGGCAGACCACACCACTGCTATGGGGCCCGCAGCACAGTTGGGCCCGGAGCGCACAGGAGGCCCCGCCCCCTACTCTGCATTATTAAGATGCGTCCCGTCCCTGCACTCCGGGCCTCTCCTGGCCCGCTCACCGCCGCAACTTTTACCCTAACGTCATGAGAGCTGGCCCCGCCTCCTACCTGTGCAGCGCGGCAAGAGGGGAAAGAAGAAGACCAAGGCCCAGCCCCCTCCAGAGTGGCGTCAGGACAAGGGACAAGTAACTGTAAGTTTTTATGTGTTTCATGTATGTATGTGTGTGTATGGATGTATGTATGTATGTATGTGTGTGTGTGTATGTATGTATGTATGTATGTGTTATTAAAAAGGAGTAGTAGGTGGAGCACTCTCTATTTGGTAGTTCATGTACTATTTTCAGGTATAGTTGTTTGGATAATATAGGAATAGTTAGGACATGTAATATAATGTACAGCTGGCAATATAGTGCGCAGTAGGCTATGTCATGTGCCCAGTGTGATAGGTTATAATCTATTGTACATTCATATACCATAGAAATAAATTGTGAGAATCATATAGGTAATTATAAAATAAGCTATTTATTTTAGTTTAAAATATATATATATATTAATTAATATTAGAAATAAAATAAAATGCCCCCCAAAAAAATAAAAATGAATTAGGAAAAATAAGGAAAAAAGAAAAAAAGAAAAAAGGAAAAAAGGAAAAATAATAAAAAATAAAAATAAAATATAAAAATAAGAATAAAAATAGAGATTAAAAAAGTCAGAATAGTTCATCCAATGTGGCAATAGTATAATGGCATTAAGGAATAGGTCATTTGAAAATATAATGCCCTTATTCTTATAATTTGTAGTTAAGAATTGTAATCCAGTTCGTTGTAACAATATTGTTATGGTTGGGTATCGCCAATATGATAATGTCTCTCATCAATTAGTGCAGATACAGAGTTGAAATCTAGCTGTAGTACTTTACCATTCCAGCAGCTTTGGTCTCTTTCCTCCGGTCCTCTTGATGCACAGCGTGTCTCCGTCCGGAGCTGTGTGTTTACAGTGGTGTGCGGACTCGGCGTGAGTTTATTTGGTTTTGGCGCGCGCTCGGCGTTCCACGTGGCGTCCCACGTGGGTGCCGGCTGTTGCTGTGCGCTTTGATAGAAATGGTATAGGTTAGTGATTGCAGACTTTAGTTCAGCGCTTGTAGTAAGTCAGCTATAATTCCTCAATTGGATATTGATGCAGGCTCAGTATTCCCAGACGCGTTTCGGGGGTCTGACTGCCCCCTTTCTCAGTGGTTAACTGGCCTGCTTGCCTCTCTGGTATATTTATATCGGAGGGTTAATCAAGTACAATGAGACAATTAGGTGTAATGAAACAATTAAACTATTGATGAATTTCACCCTTGTAGTTCATTGATTTGAGTCAGGTTCTTAATGTTATGTTTATTATGACCTGCTCATATAAATATTGCCTGCTGTATATAATAAGGAGATATAGGTAGTGCTATAATTATAGGAAAGATTGTTATTTATGATAGAGGAATAAAGTGCAGTGATTTTGAGAATATTTTGAATATATTTCTGATTGTCCTCATTATTGATTTGTATTTGTTAACTGTTCTGTATCGTTCTTATCTTCTTTGTTGTTCTGAATGCAATGTGATTTCATGATAGATTTTGATACAATAATAATTATGTTTAATTACTTGTTCTAGGTATATTCTCTGTGTGTGGGTGTCTTGGTGAGTATGATGACTTCTAGTTAATATTTATTGTTTTTCATATTTTGTCTTTCATATTATGTCCTTTATTGTATCTTCAGTTTTAATGTAATTAATTATCTTCCTCTTAAATATTTTTATATTATTTATACTCATTGTAAATATATTATTGTTACTTATCCTTTCAAAAATGTATTCCTGATGTTTCTGGGGTTGCTTCATTCTATATGTAGGAAGATTGAAGTATAGGGGCGAGGGCCTCTCAGGGAGGGGGGTCATGGTGCTGGTAATTAAACAGCCGGTCCATGATCCTCGTCCCCAAAGGGCACCCGTCCCACATCTACATGAAGTAATTTTAAAGGAAACCGAAGATCTCCATTTCCGCATTAAGGCCTCTTGGTATTAGGGTATTAAATTCAAATATTCTACGGGATTCCAGTCTGGACATGTTTTTGATATGATGTCCTCCTCTCCAATGTTTAGTGACCTTATCTAGTGCTGTGAATATTAATGATGTCGGATCTTGGTTATGTATTTCTTTGTAGTGTTTTGAGACAGAATGTAATAAATATCCTTTTTTGATGTTGTTTATGTGTTCGGATATGCGTTTTTTCAGAGTTCTTTTAGTTCTACCGATGTATTGCTTATTGCATGGGCATTGTAGTAAGTAAATGATGTCCGTAGAGTCACACGTGATACAGTCTTTTATGTTATGTGTATGTTCATTGGTAGTTGATCTCACTTCTGTGGTTTTTTTGGGAAATTTTGTAATTTGACAGTTTAGGCATCTACCACATCTGAAAAAAACGCTATTCTGTAGCCAATTCCGTGTCTTTGGTATATTGATCCTATTTTTGATCGTTGGAGCAATTTTAAGGCCTAAATTTGGTGCCTTTGTAAAAGTGATTTGGGGATACTCTGGTAAGATGTGTCCTATGATTTTATCTTCTTTTAATAAATACCAGTTTTCTTTGATAATGCGCTCTATATTCTTGAATTGTGCATTAAAGGGAAGTATTATTCTGGTTGATTCGTCTTTTTCAAGTTTTCTAGTTTTTGGTTCAAAGAAATCCCTCCTATCCATGTTTCTAACTTTTTGTAGTGAATGTTCTAATAGTTGTTTGGGGTATTGCTTTTCAAGAAATTGTGTAGTCAATGTTTCTGCCTCTTCTTCAAATTTTTCTGGGAAAGTGCAGTTTCTCTTTAGTCTACGGTATTGGCTAGTCGGTATGTTTAGCAACCATCTCGGTAGATGGCCGCTAGAATATAAAATGTGACTGTTCTTCATTATTGGCTTGTGAAATGTACTGCAAACCAACTTTGAATTTTGTATTGTTATTTTTAAATCTAGAAATTCAATGTATTTGTTATTTGTTGTGGAACTAAATGTTAAATTGTAATTATTCACATTTATATCTTGTAAGAATCGGTCTAGTTGTTCTTTTGAATCTTGCCATATAAATATGATGTCGTCTATATATCGGCGCCAGAGGACCAGATTCCCCCCCAACAGTGGTGCAATGATGTCTGATTCCCACTGTGCCATAAAAATGTTTGCATAGCTGGGGGCGAATCTGGTCCCCATGGCGGTTCCTTGCTGTTGGATGTAGTAGTTTGTGTTGTACCAGAAATAGTTGTGTGTTAAAATGAATTTGATGCCTTCTGTAATGAAATTAATTTGTTTGTCCGGAAATGTACTATGTAACCTTAAATGTTGGTCTTTTGCTTTGATACCTGTTTTATGTTCAATAGTAGTGTATAGGGAATTAACATCTATTGTACCTATGTGCCATTCTGATTGGAAATGTAATTTTTCTAAAGTTTGGATTATGTCAGTTGTATCTTTTATGTAAGATGGGATATTTTTTACCAGTGGTTGTAGGAGTCTATCAATGTATTGTGAGAGGTTTGAGGTTATGGATCCTATTCCTGATATTATTGGACGGCCTGGTGGTTTTTCTGTGGATTTATGGACCTTTGGTAGACAATAGAAGACTGGACATCTGTCTGGGGTGGATGTGATGAATTTGAATTCTTTATCTAGAAGAATGTTTTCTTTTTGACCTTCTTTACAGTAATCAATGAGTCGTTTTTTGAAATCTGAGGTCGGGTCCTTTGTTATGAGTTTATAAGTCGAGGTATCTGATAATTGTCTGTTACATTCATGATCATAATCTTCTAAATTCTGGATAACAATACCCCCCCCCTTTATCTGCTGGTCTTATGATTATGCTTTCATTTTCCTGTAATTCCTTGATGGCTATTATTTCTTGTCTATTTAAATTGTATTTTAATTTATCAGTTTTCATTTTTCTAATTTCTTTCTCTATATTTTTCTTAAATGTAGCCATCTCTATACTGGTTTCCTGTCTTGGGTAGTTTTTCGATGGCTCTTTAAGTTCGGTATATGTGTATTCCGTGTTTGTCATTGTGTCTTTAGTGATGGGATTTTTTATATAATATTTTTTTAAACAAAGTTTTCTAATATATTTTTCTACCCCGATGTATGTGTTGAATCTGTCCATTTTGTTGTAGAACTGTTTGGTAGAAACAGAACTCGTCGTGTTTGGAGGAGAGTGAATGCTGAGTTGCATCCAAAGAACACCATACCTACTGTGAAGCATGGGGGTGGCAACATCATGCTTTAGGGCTGCTTCTCTGCAAAGGGACCAGGATGACTGATCCGTGTACAAGAAAGTATGAATGGGGCCATGTATCGTGAGATTTTGAGTGCACACCTCCTTCCATCAGCAAGTGCATTGAAGATGAAACGTGGCTGGGTCTTTCAGCATGACAATGATCCCAAGCACACCGCCAGGGCAACGAAGGAGTGGCTTCGTAACAAGCATTTCAAGGTCCTGGAGTGCCCTAGCCACAGTGGTGTACCGCCCATATAGGCAGACCACACCACTGCTATGGGGCCCGCAGCACAGTTGGGCCCGGAGCGCACAGGAGGCCCCGCCCCCTACTCTGCATTATTAAGATGCGTCCCGTCCCTGCACTCCGGGCCTCTCCTGGCCCGCTCACCGCCGCAACTTTTACCCTAACGTCATGAGAGCTGGCCCCGCCTCCTACCTGTGCAGCGCGGCAAGAGGGGAAAGAAGAAGACCAAGGCCCAGCCCCCTCCAGAGTGGCGTCAGGACAAGGGACAAGTAACTGTAAGTTTTTATGTGTTTCATGTATGTATGTGTGTGTATGGATGTATGTATGTATGTATGTGTGTGTGTGTATGTATGTATGTATGTATGTGTGTGTGTATGTATATGTGTGTATGTGTGTGGGTATATGCATACACTGTACGTACTGTATATTGTACAGCGTGGCGCAGGGGTTATATTGTCCAGCATGGTGTAACCGCCATGCATTTGTTGTACAGTATATATTATAATCCCTGTACCATCCTATACAATGTACAGTATAATCCATACACCATACTGTATAATATACAGTATAATCCATACACCATACTGTATAATACACAGTATAATCCGTACACCATGCTGTATAGTATACAGTATAATCTATACACCATGCTGTATAATATACAGTATAATCCGTACACCATGCTGTATAGTATACAGTATAATCCGTACACCATGCTGTATAGTACACAGTATAATCCGTACACCATGCTGTATAGTATACAGTATAATCCGTACACCATGCTGTATAGTATACAGTATAATCCGTACACCATGCTGTATAATATACAGTATAATCCGTACACCATGCTGTATAGTATACAGTATAATCCGTACACCATGCTGTATAATATACAGTATAATCCGTACACCATGCTGTATAGTATACAGTATAATCCGTACACCATGCTGTATAGTACACAGTATAATCCGTACACCATGCTGTATAGTATACAGTATAATCCGTACACCATGCTGTATAGTATACAGTATAATCCGTACACCATGCTGTATAATATACAGTATAATCCGTACACCATGCTGTATAATATACAGTATAATCCGTACACCATGCTGTATAATATACAGTATAATCCGTACACCATGCTGTATAGTACAAAGTATAATCCGTACACCATGCTGTATAGTATACAGTATAATCCCTACACCATACTGTATAGTATACAGTATAATCCGTACACTATACTGTATAATATACAGTATAATCCGTACACCATGCTGTATAATATACAGTATAATCCGTACACCATGCTGTATAATATACAGTATAATCCGTACACCATGCTGTATAATATACAGTATAATCCATCCTTGCGGCTGCCTCCATTCAGTTAATGTCTCCTTAATTAAAATAAATAAATAAATAAATCAGTAGCTCATGTATACATTTCTTTATTGGCAAATGGGGGTGTGACATGGGAGGAGCCAGGGTAGCATGTGGGATGGGCCGGGGTAGTGGGTGGGGTTAGGGCCCCATTCAGATTCTTGCTATGGGGCCCAATGATTTCTATGTACGCCCCTGCCTAGCCAGTCTCCAGATCTCAACTCCATAGAAAACCTTTGGAGGGAGTTGAAAGTCCATGTTGCCCAGTGACAGCCATAAAACATCACTGCTCTAGAGGACATCTGCATGGGGGAATGGGCCAACATACCAGCAACAGTGTGTGCCAACCTTGTGAAGGCTTACAGAAAACGTTTGACCTCTGTCATTGCCAACAAATGATATATAACAAAGTATTGAGATGAACTTTTGTTATTGACCAAATACTTATTTTCCACCATAATTTGCAAATAAATTCTTTCAAAATCAGACAATGTGATTTTCTGGATTTGTTTTCTCATTTTGTCTCTCATAGTTGAGGTCTATCTATGATGTCAATTACAGGCCTCTCTCATCTTTTTAAGTGGGAGAACTTGCACAATTAGTGGCTGACTAAATACTTTTTTTCCCCACTGTAGTTATTCTTGGAAAAAGATAAAAAATAATGAATGACATTTTATGATGTACTAAAAAATATGAGCGTGCTAGATTCAGCTGAAAAATCCATTGTGCCTTCACAATAAAATATTCCATCAACTGCTTAGTAATAACAATATATACTGTAGTAGTATCCTCCAACTAAGTGGACACACTAATAAATCACTAACCTGAGCAGCATAACCCTCCTACACTTTTATGTGTTTTATGCGTTTATTGATTTTGTGTTGCTTCAGTAATTAAATTGTCTTTCAGTAAAATTAGTCTTTAGCTAATTTTCCTTCCGCTGAGCATATCTTGTTTCCTCTCTAAGTTTTGCTGATGATGCTTCCTTACTAGAAGTATTGTTTAGAATGCAGAATAAAAGTGATGAAAATGTAAAATGTTAATAAATTGATAATGTTATGTTTATATCCGTTGACAGGTCTTTGCTCTTGACCACCAGACTAATGAAAAAATGTCTAGTGACTGGCAGGGGACGAAACAAAGCACTTGGTGCAAATGAATGATACTGAATAGAGGAGATTGGACACCATCATAATATACATTAGAAGCTTGTTCAATAAACCACTTTGGGGTGCACCACCAATGTGGCCAGGTGAGGTGATCACCTCAGGCAGCACTACGTAGGGGCAAGAGGGGGCAGCCAAAGGACAATAGATTGAAGGGAAGGGGTTAGGTTAACAAATTGACACTGGAAAGAGGGGGCGCCAAGGACTAGGGCCAATTCACTAAAACATACCACAGACACTGGTCAAGTGTTGGGTACAGGAGAGTTTCTAGAGCTACAGCATGTCCTCAGACAATTTGTTTGGCAAAATAACTTGGTTGTGAGGAACTATGGATAACTTTACATCCGGCTTTTTCAGACTAATGATCTATCCTTTGGATAGGTCATCAGCATTTGATCAGTACCCAGGACCCCCTGCCAATCAGCTATTTGAGGCAGGGGTGCTTACAATAGTGCCATGGCCTTTTCGCTGCTTCCCTTAGGCCAGTGACCTTGCAACAATAAGTATCGTAGCTTAAGCGCAGCTCAGACAGATTGAAGTGAATGGATCAGAACAGGTAACAGGTCCTCTTTAAAACAGTGAGCACTGATTTATGTACTGAATTAAGTTATGTGTTTTGCTACTTAGCAATTTTAATTATACTTAATGAAAATTAGTAGATTTTAACTTAATTGGTGTTGGGATCCTATCCTTATATTCCACAACTGTTGATTGGGAGACACCTGGTGACCAAGCACCTGGAGTGGTGAGATGAATACTGTTTGTTCCTTTTATTGGTACAAAAACAGAAATTCCAAAAATTAAACCCTATTAAAATGTAACCTTTAATTGGTTCATTAAAATTGAAATCCACACACAAAAGTATATCGACAATAAAAATGAATAAACAAAGGTTTGGTCAAAGGTATTTGCAGCAGTTATTAAATTCAGGGAAACA
Organism: Rhinella marina; assembly: GCA_900303285.1. Taxonomy (NCBI): domain Eukaryota; kingdom Metazoa; phylum Chordata; class Amphibia; order Anura; family Bufonidae; genus Rhinella; species Rhinella marina. Next base: position 125,556 of record ONZH01019946.1, read on the forward strand.
GGTACTGAAGACTCAAACGAAGGGGCTCATGTGCCTATATAGCATCCAATCCATCATTACTCGTGATTCCGCTATATAGGTAGTTAGTTGACACCTCATGGTTTAGTTTGAGAAGTGGGATTGTGGCACACAAATACAGTACATCCAGGTTCACCACTGGGTAAACTCGCCAGTACGGTACAGCAACATTTGGTACTTTATGCAGGGTTATATAAGGGACATGCAGGGCTTAGCAACTGAGAAGTGGGGTCACCCCTGTCAGGGTGGCTGCTCCTCTTGTAGGCAGTGGTAGCTCAGGGACACATAGGGGACAAAAAAGGATAGGTCCCGAACCTGGATGATTTTGGGTACCACAATCCCACTTCTCAAGCTAAACTAAGAGGTGTCAACTACTTACATGGCTGAATCGTGAGTAATAACAGACTGGATGCTGTGTAGGCAGCTGAGCCCCTTCTGATGAGTCTTCAGCACTTGTTTCCTTGAATTTAATAACTGCTGCAAATAACTTGGACCAAATCTTTGTTTAATCAGTTTTATAATTGATATAGTTTTGTGTAGGAGTTATAATTTTAATGCACCAAAGGTTATATTTTAATAAGGTTTAATTTTTTTCTGTGATAGCTGATTTACACTCTTTCATGTCCTCTGAAAAACAGTGAGAAGTTTGCTGGACAAAAACCCTGAAATGGTGCACTACCACTATCTCCAATGTAAGTATGTGGAAAGTAGATCCAGAATTGAGTATCAAAAATATTATGTCATCATTGACAAATAAAAAATTAGAATGTCACAAGGCAACACCTTTTGGGGTTATTAACTCTTCCTCAGGTCTGAAAATAAATGCATATATGTAACACAAAGGGTGTCATTTATTAAGACCGGAGTTTTAGATGCTGGTCTTAATAACCTCTTTATCTGACAGTGGATCAGCCAAAGTTATGAAGAGGCGCCAACATAGAAAATGATAAGTAAGAAGTGCCTGCCGGCCCCTTCCCTTCCATGCCATGCCCTCCTTTTTTAAACATGAAGTCAGCAGGGATTGCGCTGCAATCTGTGCCAGATTATAGGTGTATTTCTAGATAATAAATTACCCCATAGTACACACTTTACCAAAAGAACTTTCAAAGTTTCCCATTCATATACCACCTCTTCATGACACCTTCTTTCTGTTAGTGTCCCTTAAGTCTCTGTCCTGGATCCCCTACTTATCTCCATTTATAAATTTGGCCTGGTACAGCTCATAGAGTCCCTTGTCTTCTGATACCATCTCAGTTCTGTTGACACTGAAATCTACCACTTCCCTTCTATCTAGAATCCTGACATGGTTATCAACTATATCTTCATTCTTCTCCAATTCTTAAAACTCAACATAGAGAAAACAAAATTCATCATCTTTCCTCCATGTCACCCAACCCCTTACCAGACCTATCCACTACAACATTACAGTCAACAGCGCCATGCTTTCTCTAGTCTCACTAGTCTGCTGCTTTGGGATAAAATTTGATTCTGCCCTGCTCATCAAACCACACATTCAAACCCTTACCTCCTCCTGTCGCTTTTAACTCAAAAATAGCTCTTGTATTCACCCCTCCCTCACACCCTGAGTCAACTAAAATGCATGCCCTGGACTACTGAAACATCCTCCTCTGTGGCCTACCATCTAACACTCTCGCACCCCTCCATTCTATCCTCATCTCTGCTGACAAGTTAATCCATCTCTACCTTTTTTTCTCCTCTGCCTCTCTCCGCATTGCTTCCCCCATACTCTGGAACTCACTACCTAGCACATCAGACTCACCTCCAATACGTAAACCTTCAAAAGCAACCTGAAAACCCATCTCTTCGTGAAAGTCTACCACCTGCAATATGCATGCTGCCAACCACACAGCCAGATGAGCAGCTTTTACCCTCGCCTCCTTTGTCCTTCCCCTTTCCCTTGTAGATTGTAAGCTCTGCTGGACAGAGCCATCTCTCCCTCTGTAGCAGTCTGCAAGTAAAATCTTGTGTCACTAAAAATACTTGTAAAAGAAATCATGAATGCCATTGTGTTTTACAGGCCAAAAAATGCCACAAACTCCATGTCAGACTCCCAGATCAGACCTCAGATCTGAACCCCTTTAGACCTGCACTACACCTTGACACTTTTTGTCTTATAAAGGGAAAAATCAGGTAATTGGCAATGCCCCACTGACAAGGGGGGCCTGTAGGTTCCCCTGGCATAAGGACCCAGTCACAATTGCGACCACTGTAACCCCTATAGCTACGTCACTGAAAGTCTCTTACAAATGTATTGTGATTGTCCATATTGTTTCCTTTGCTGGCTGGATTCATTTTTCCTTCACATTATACACTGGTAATTTCCAAAGTTTTACAACCACCTTGCAATCCAGTAGTGTTGGCCATGCAATATAGGAAAAAGCACTGACCTATGCACACTTCCATGGTCCTGGTCACCAGAGAGGCCAGTTCCTTTCCCTATAGTGTGCAAACACGGCCAAAGATTCTGGATGGCATGGTGTCTGTAATCCCAGTACATAAGAAGTCTATAATGTGATGGAAAAATTAATCAAGCTATTGTTTTCATGCACTCAGCAACACCTAGTCCTGCTGCTTAATGACTTTTAACCCCTTCCCAACTTCACATCAAATTGGATGAGATAGTAACTAGAGATGAGCGAGTACTAAAATGCTCGGGTGCTCGTTATTCAAGACGAACTTTTCCCGATGCTCGGGTGCTCGTTTCGAGTAACGAACCCCATTGAAGTCAATGGGAGACTCGAGCATTTTTTGCAGGGGACCAAGGCTCTGCCTAGGGAAGGCTGGGTGAAAACCTGGAAACATCAGAAAATGATGGAAACACCACGGAAATGGACAAGAAACAGCAGGGGCAGCATGCATGGATGCCTCTGAGGCTGCCTAATCCCACCATTACCCCAAATTCTCGGGCAACAGCCTGGTGACCCTCAAGGCAATTGTGCTCACCCAGACCAAGAAGGGCGAGGCACATGCCCATCACGTGTTAGGGAAGCACCCAACTAGGTGCAACGAAGGTCCATCACCCATGCCCATGCTGGCACTGCTGTCCTATCCCCCGCCTCACGACGCAGGCATAAGCCTGACACCAACAAGTGACCAAGTTACATGAGGTAGCAGGTGAGCTACCCAAAAATTTACCCTTACGCAGCATGGCGGTGCCAACAGAGTGACCGAGTTAGAGTGAGGTAGCAGGCGAAGCACAAATAAAATTTAGGGTGACCCTGTATGGTGGTGACAACAGAGTGACCGAGTTAGAGTGAGGTAGCAGGCGAAACACCAAAAACACCACTGAACTATGAGATTGAACACATGGGCCAGGCATGGCACATGTGTGAGTCTGCCGAGTTGCAGAGCCACCAACAGGTTACGCCCGTTGTCACACACAACCATGCCTGGTTTGAGGTTCAGCGGTGCCAGCCACAGATCAGTCTGCGCCGTGATGCCCTGTAACAGCTCTTGGGCGGTGTGCTTTTTGACACCTAAGCTCAGCAGTTTGAGCACCGCCTGCTGGCGCTTACCCACGGCACTGCTGCTGCGCCTAGTGCTACCGACTGAAGGCGCCGTGCTCACGGATGGTAACTGAGAGTAGGAGGAGGAGGAGGGGTTGGAGGAAGAGGCATAATAAGTCTGAGAAACCGTGACCGAGGTAGGCCCTGCAATCCTCGGTGTGGGCAGTACATGAGCGGCCCCAGGGTCAGACTCACTCAGAGTGTCCGAGTTACACTGCGGTAGCTGGCGAAACACATACAAATTTAGCGTGGCCCTGTATGGCTGTGACTACAGAGTGACCGAGTTACACTGCTGTAGCAGGCGAAGCATATAAAAATTTAGCGTGACCCTGTATGGCTGTGACTACAGAGTGACCGAGTTACACTGCGGGAGCAGGCGAAGCACATAAAAATTTATTGTGGCCCTGTATGGCTGTGACTACAGAGTGACTGAGATACACTACGGGAGCAGGCGAAGCACATAAAAAATTTTTGTGGCCCTGTATGGCTGTGACTACAGAGTGACCGAGTTACACTGCGGGAGCAGGCGAAGCACATTAAAATTTAGCGTGGCCCTGTATGGCTGTGACTACAGAGTGATCGAGTTACACTGCGGGAGCAGGCGAAACACATAAAAATTTAGCGTGGCCCTGTATGGCTGTGACAACAGAGTGACTGAAAAACACTGCGGTAGCAGGCGAAGCACAATAAAAATGTATTGTGGCCCTGTATGGCTGTGACTACAGAGTGAACGAATTACACTGCGGGAGCAGGCGAAGCACATAAAAATTTAGCGTGACCCTGTATGGCTGTGACTACAGAGTGACCGAGTTACACTGTGGGAGCAGGCGAAGCACATTAAAATTTATCGTGGCCCTATATGGCTGTGACTACAGAGTGACCGAGTTACGCTGCGGGAGCAGGCGAAGCACATTAAAATTTAGCGTGGCCCTGTATAGCTGTGACAACAGAGTGACCGAGTTACGCTGCGGGAGCAGGCGAAGCACATTAAAATTTAGCGTGGCCCTGTATGGCTGTGACAACAGAGTGACCGAAAAACACTGTGGGAGCAGCGAAGCACATACAAATTTAGCGTGGCCCTGTATGGCTGTGACTACAGAGTGACCGAGTTACACTGCGGGAGCAGGCGAAGCACATTAAAATTTATCGTGGCCCTATATGGCTGTGACTACAGAGTGACCGAGTTACGCTGCGGGAGCAGGCGAAGCACATTAAAATTTAGCGTGGCCCTGTATGGCTGTGAGAACAGAGTGACCCGAGTTACGCTGCGGGAGCAGGCGAAGCACATTAAAATTTAGCGTGGCCCTGTATGGCTGTGACAACAGAGTGACAGAAAAACACTGTGGGAGCAGGCAAAGCACATACAAGTTTAGCGTGGCCCTGTATGGCTGTGACTACAGAGTGACCGAGTTACACTGCGGGAGAAGGCGAAGCACATTAAAATTTAGCGTGACCCTGTATGGCTGTGACTACAGAGTGACCGAGTTACACTGAGGGAGCAGGCGAAGTACATTAAAATTTATCGTCGCCCTATATGGCTGTGACTACAGAGTGACTGAGTTACGCTGCGGGAGCAGGCGAAGCACATTAAAATTTAGCGTGGCCCTGTATGGCTGTGACTACAGAGTGACCGAGTTACGCTGTGGGAGCAGGCGAAGACATTAAAATTTATCATGGCCCTGTATGGCTGTGACTACAGAGTGACCGAGTTACACTGCGGGAGCAGGCGAAGCACATTAAAATTTAGCGTGGCCCTGTATGGCTGTGACTACAGAGTGACCGAGTTACACTGCGGGAGCAGGCGAAGCACATTAAATTTAGCGTGGCCCTGTATGGCTGTGACTACAGAGTGACCGAGTTACACTGTGGGAGCAGGCGAAGCACATTAAAATTTAGCGTGGCCCTGTATGGCTGTGACTACAGAGTGACCGAGTTACACTGCGGGAGCAGGCGAAGCACATTAAAATTTAGCGTGGCCCTGTATGGCTGTGACTACAGAGTGACCGAGTTACACTGCGGGAGCAGGCGAAGCACATAAAAATTTAGCGTGGCCCTGTATGGATGTGACTACAGAGTGACTGAGTTACACTGCGGGAGCAGGCGAAGCACATTCAAATTTATTGTAGCCCTGTATGGCTGTGACTACAGAGTGACCGAGTTACACTGCGGGAGCAGGCGAAGCACATTAAAATTTAGCGTGGCCCTGTATGGCTGTGACTATAGAGTGACCGAGTTACACTGCGGGAGCAGGCGAAGCACATTAAAATTTAGCGTGGCCCTGTATGGCTGTGACTACAGAGTGACCGAGTTACACTGCGGGATCAGACGAAGCACATTAAAATTTAGCGTGGCCCTGTATGGCTGTGACTACAGAGTGACCGAGTTACACAGCGGGAGCAGGCAAAGCACATTAAAATTTAGCATGGCCCTGTATGGCTGTGACAACAGAGTGACCGAAAAACACTGTGGGAGCAGGCGAAGCACATACAAATTTAGCGTGGCCCTGTATGGCTGTGACTACAGTGACCGAGTTACACTGTGGGGAGAAGGCGAAGCACATTAAAATTTAGCGTGACCCTATATGGCTGTGACTACAGAGTGACCGAGTTACGCTGCGGGAGCAGGCGAAGCACATTAAAATTTAGCGTGGCCCTGTATGGCTGTGACTACAGAGTGACCGAGTTACACTGCGGGAGCAGGCGAAGCACATTAAAATTTAGCGTGGTGGCCCTGTATGGCTGTGACTACAGAGTGACCGAGTTACACTGCGGGAGCAGGCGAAGCACATTAAAATTTAGCGTGGCCCTGTATGGCTGTGACTACAGAGTGACCGAGTTACACTGCGGGAGCAGGCGAAGCACATTAAAATTTAGCGTGGCCTGTATGGCTGTGACTACAGAGTGACCGAGTTACACTGCGGGAGCAGGCGAAGCACATTAAAATTTAGCGTGGCCCTGTATGGCTGTGACTACAGAGTGACCGAGTTACACTGCGAGAGCAGGCGAAGCACATTAAAA